>JBCJKE010187559.1:0-10238 GCA_039654525.1 Melibe bucephala
CAAACAAAAAAAAAACAAAAAAAAAAATAAAAAAACATGAACAGTTCTTGGTGCTATTTTGACTCGCAAATTAAAATGGACAATATCATCGCTAAGGTTCAATTCAATATGCCCGCCTTTGAGTGAAGAAAGATGAAAAAAAAAAAAAATGAAAAAAAAAAAAAAATGTTGAAATTGTTCCAAGTGGCAAAAAGGTCAAAGGCCATAATGTGTTTGAACTTGTGAGCAGTATTCGCTGATAAACAGTAAACAGTCACAAGACTTGTTCAAAAGTGAGTACACAATATGCCAATCTACATCAAGAAAGTGGACAAAACAAGCATTTTGCTATTTATTAAAGTCGTTAAACATTTATGAATTTGCACTGTCAATTCCTTTCTTTACATACTACAAAATGTAAAGATTTGTACAAAAGTCAATAAAGATCTGTCATCTGCAAGCGCAATCTTTACAAATAAAAACAGAAGTCCAGGTCTTGGTGGAAGTGTTCATGGGAATAAAAGTGATTTAATATCAAACATTATCAAGCATGACGGACAGGGTTGCCAGGGGATGAAATATTTTTTCGAATTCGATCGAAAAGATATAACCTATAGAAGACAGAATGATAAAAAGGAAACAAAAATATAAATTGAATCCCCAATAATTATGGAAAAGTTAATTCAAGAAACCACATCCCTCCCAAACTTCTACGAGGAAAAAAAAAAAAAAAAAAAAAAAATATATATATAATATATATATATATATCATGTGTGTGCTTAAAGTCAAATACATCTGAAACTCCCAGAAGGGGATCCATTAATCACTGAAATCTATTTATACTATCTTTCATATCTCATCACATGTAACAAATAATACAAAGAATAAAACATACAAAACATAGCTCTTTATACATTATATAATATACACCTACCATACTATTCCTTGTGCTCCTGATCCAATAGGCCTGAGATGTTGGTAACGTTTGAGGATGGTGAAAGTGGAATCACCCACCTCAACCGTGTAAAACTGGCTTGAGTGTTTACTCATGATGATTTTAAATTAATCCACCATGGGGAAGGACATGACTGTGCCATTTGAGAATGAAAGTGGACATATGTGGAAGAGAAAAAGAAAAAAATAATAACTTATAAGAATAAAGAGGAAACTAAATACTGTCGCTATTTTACATGAATACAATATCTGCTTTTAAGCAGCCTTTATTACATAATTTGTCAAAATAAAAAATATTGAGCATTTTAGAACGCAATTTCCTTTTAAAATGGTCCCCCTATCAAATATTTTATACAGTAGTCTCCACCTAATGACCCGCTCTTCGGGTGACAAAGAAGACTTAGATGGAGCGGGTTATTAGACCAATTGGCAAGGGGCGTAACAAAGTACGTTCGTACATGATATATTACGTAATTGAATGTAAAGTGCTTGTAGTTTAATCAGTGACCACACCCTTTGTGTAGATTGTCCGTTGATAAACTAAATGATGATTGGCTGCAAAAATGACCAATGAATAGTCTACAGTGACAAGTCACCTGTGGATGTTACTCTTTGTCCCTCCCACTTGTTGGGCCTTCTTTCACATAATCTTTCATAAAAGGGGGGTGTGGGAATGCTTAGGCTCCTCAAACGTTACTCAATGACCAGACCATCGGCCCACACTATGCAGGAGAGGGTGGCATTACTCTTTTGTTCTCCAAGGCAGGGCGGGGCCTGTGCTGTAGTGTGGTTGACCAGAGTGTGACTGTGTGTCTATTGTGAGACAATTGGTTTGAGTGGCTGTTCTTTTATTGCCTTCGTGAGTAGCATGCTTTTAAACGTATTCACATTGATGCTGAAATGACTTGCTGTAAAGGTTTAAAAATGGGATGGCTGCATTGTGTTTAAAAATTCTTTCTCATCATCGTTGTTTATTACGGGTCCAGTGAAAAATACCGGTTTATTAGGCGAAGCTCTGGTCTGAGAGCAGGTTATTAGAGGGGTGTTTTAGATAAAAGAAAATACTGTTCCACCGAAACAGCGGGTTATTAAGCGAAGTGGGCTATAGGGTGGCGGTTATTAGACGGTGACTACAATACTATAAAACAAGAAAAACAAATTAATAAGAAATCAAGTAAATATTGGCACGACTTTATGCATGAAACTTTCCCTCAAAAGAGCAAAACACCAGGTCAGTAACAAAACATTTTTGCCAATTATATTTATAACCAAAGATATAAATATCCTCTAATAATAAAATAATGTGCATTTTCAACAAGGTGCAGCGAAATAAATTCAAAAACAGGATTACATCTCATGGTAAATGCTGCACAGAAATAAAAAGGAGAGCAGCTGTTGCTAAAGATATTTTCAATATGAGTCTAATCCTTAGGAGAAGAAACATGTCAGTATGAACAAAAATAAGAATTTTCTGAAAGTGTGTGTACGGTTGAATGTTGGATAATAACATAGATATAATTGGAAACGTTGGAGGCAGCAGTAAAGTGGCTTTTTAAGAAGAATATTCTGATTTTCTTGACAGGAAGATAAATCAAATGAGTATGCATTTATTAAAACTAGAGTGGAGTGATTTTTGATCAAATTAATAAGGCAGAGGCAAATAAATGCAGTTAGTCATTGTCCTAGAACTATAAAAAGCCATCTAATAGCCCACTTTGCTAATAACCCCCTGTGTTCATGAGTTTCTTCTATTTAAAATACCCCTCTAATAATCTGCTTATTAGACCAGATCTTTGTCTTATAACAAGGTTTATTTCACAGATCCCGTAATAAACAAAGATTATGAAAAAGAATGTTCACACACAGTAGAGCCATCAGGTAAATAACATTGGGAACAGGTCATTTGCGTCTCTGTTAGATTTATAGAAGCACACTTCTCACAAGGGCAATGAAAGAACAGGCATTCAAACCAATTGTCCCATAATAAATTCCAAAACACACCTTGGTCATCTGGTCAACTAAATCACAGCACGAATAAAGACACTCTCTCGTGCATAATGTTGACCGATGGTTATTGAGCAAAGTTAAATCTAACTTAATAAAAGCATTCCTATACTGCTCTACTATGAAAGATTATCATAGGAGGCACAGTCAGCTGACAACTGGGAAGGACAAACAGGAATACTCATAGATCTAATCCATGACTAGTCAATATAATAGACCATTGATTGGCTGATCTTCAGCTAATCATCAATTAGTTTATCACCAGACTATCTACACAGACGATGATCATTGATTAAAACTACATGCACTTTAAATTCAATTACATAAAAAAGCAACAAAACTTAAAAAATAATTGAAAAAAAAAAAAAAAAAGGCACGGGTGAATATCAAACCCACAACCATCCGAATTAAGAGCCTGATGCGCATCATACTGCGCAACTGAATCTCTGTTCTGGAGGAGCAAAATTAAGTTTACATACCTGTAGAGATCTTATCCTTGATCTAAGTAGCACCTCTCTTTGGCTGAATTGTTTAGATATATATACAGTAGTTTTTGGCTGAGTGCCCCCCAGCTTGCCCGTTTTGCCTGAGTGCCCGCTTTTTTGACGAAACCAAATTTTTACTATTAGAATTATCACTCTGGGTATACCCGCCTTCGAAGCCATCTGTCGCCTAAGTGCCCGGTATGTTGGCATATTATATTGTTAATCAAAAAAGCAATAAAATATAAACCAACTACAGATAAAATGACCATGAACACTTGTCAGGAGATCACTAAGTTGTCAAAAGGCGCCCCTCCCGCCCAGTTGAGTAGTTTTCCCCACTCCTTTAAGTCTGGAACAGGTAACAAATGGAATGCCTCCCTTGCTGGTCCAATGTCCAACCAATCGAATTCGTTAATGCGACGCAAAAGGTGTGGCCTAGATTTGGACGTCGATGAAGAGACATGCTCAGGTGTTTAATGGCACAAGATGGCTTTTGCCTTGTCTTAACAAGGTGGTTGGTTAAAGTGAAGGACTGCCAACAGATTTACGTTACAGTGCTGTTGAGTCCCTCCCCGTCGTGACAAAATGGTCACTGGCTGTGGACAGGGGCGTCTTTGGACTTTTTGAAATAGGTGGTATGGCTCGTAAACTTGCAATTCATTTAAAAACTCAACAAGATGATCTTCATCACATATGACAATCACGTGTATCAAGATGCCTTGTAAACTTCAAGGGATTTAAAAACTCAAGTAAAAGATTTTGTATAATAAAAATCAGACCTCTAGGGAGCTCTAGGGAGCCACAAGATCAATATTGAATGCCCGCTACACCTAAGTGCCCGGTTAGGCTGCGTACCGACCACCGTGCACTGTCGCAGAAACTACTGTATTTCGTCCTAGATCTCAACTCTTACAACGTTTTAATAAGATTTCCCTGATAATAGATTTAGATTTCTAGATTTTAGGTCTAGAACACAGAGAGCGCTTAATCCAGATATCTAGATTATAGATCAAAATCTAAATTTCAAGAAGGATTTGTAAATTAGATCCAGATTATAGATCTAGATCCCCAATCTAAGATCTAGATCTCGATAATCTAGAATATATATATATATAAATTGATCTAAACTTTCACTTTGAACTGATTGAAATTCATAAAGATGGTCTCTAGATCTACCAGAGTTATGACAGACGGAAAGCCTATATATATTACATATATAAAATATAAAATATTATATATATATTGAAAGAAAATGATGCTCCAAATTATACATGGAGAGGATAAATCTGAATTGATTGTTAAAATTTGCTCAATAATTGGTTCAATTGTTAACATTTTCACTGGGCCCATAATAAACAAAGATAATGAGAAAGAATTTTTAAACACTAGGGCCAGGCGATTCAAACCATCCTTTAGAATCGATGGTCTAACGATTCTAAGGCATTAGAATCGGCAGAACTGTTTCCTATTCTGACCTTCAAGATCAAGGTCTTTACAAAGGCTTAGAATCGGCTTATGAGGTGACTCCTTAGATTTGGCATATATGCGGCGACTAAGAATAAGAATTGGGAAGTCGATGTAGAATCGGCACGTGAGGTGATAAACATCCAGAATCATCAAAGAGTCCAGAATCTGCAACGATTCCACTGTGTGGAACCGATTCTACGATTTTTTCCTTGGACTCCGCAGAATCAGTTCTAGAATCAGATTTATACTCAGCCCTACAATACAGCCATCTGATTTATAAACCTTGGTAACAAGTAATTTGCATATCTATGCCAAGACTTCTAAAAGGGCACTTCTAAGAAAGGCAATAAAAAAAGAACAGACATCCAAACCAATTGTTTCATGGTAGACACACAATCACACCTTGGTCATCTGCTCAACCAAACCATAGCACAGGCCCCACCCTGCCTTGGTGAACAACGAGAGTAATGCTGGCCCCTCCTGCATAGTATAGTGTGGGCTGATGGTGTGGTCATTCAGCAACTTTTAAAAATAAAATGAATCCTAAGCATTCCCATACCCCTCTTTTGTGAAAGATTATAATGTCATAGAAAGCCCAGCCGGCATACAAGTGGGAAGGACAAAGAAGGACACCCATAGAGGTCATCTGTCATTGCAGCCAATCATTGTTTAATTTATCATTGAACACTCTACACAAAGGGTGGTCACTGATTAACACAGGTGAAGCTATGACATGTCGCGCAGCCGTGGGCGTGTCGTCGTCGCATGCTTGCATACATGACGTCATGTGCGAGGTTGCCTAGGTCCATCAGCTGATTTTTGTTTGGATTTTAGTGTTGGTGTTATGATCGCGTTTTGTGCACTTATTATAATCGCAGTAAATCTCAGTACATTTTTGTTTAGCTTTAATACATTAGACTTGAAGGCAGCCCTAAATTTCTTATGGTTTGATTTGAACTTTATGAGATTTGGTGGAATACTAATTGGAAAATTGGTTTTTATCTTGTCTCATTGCCTCTGTTGTATTATTATTTCTATTTCCATGTCTGTTTATATCATGCATGAGAAAGATGATTTGATTAATGAATGAAGATGACAGAGTAAGTTTGAGTAGTCGTGATTGTGTCTGATTGAAAATAATGTGTCCCGATAATATCCGCGGCCTCCATCATCATCCCGTCAATTAGACCCTCACTCACAAGAGCGAGTAACACCATAGGGTTACTGTTACTGGTAACCAAATTGAGAAGATTGACAGTCTCAAAGTTTTCCATCCTTGGCCTCAATAATAAAGGTACCCAATAGAGCAGTAAGTAGGCTATGAGTGTGAGATCAGCAGTGAAATGGAGGAGAGGGATCCAAAAATCTGCTACGATCAACCCCTCACTAGGCCTACTCACGTCACACCAATCACAAAGCATCCCATTCATTGTTTCACAAGGCCATCAAGGCCCACTATCACTATCCACCATACTACTAATTGCTACAATACTACAATACTGTCTCACACTTATAGCATATCAGTGTGACTTTGCCCACCAGGCATCATTACCCCCACTCTAGTACAACTCTTTCCTCTTCCCTCGCTCAACGGGCACAAAGGCCTACAATAAGTTGGAATTGCCATCAAACATAGGCGGGAAGAGTACGGATTAGACTTAAGAGAGTACATTGAGGAGGAACCCTACATATCGCAGTAGAAACACTCATAGCATTTAAGTGTGACTTTGCCCCCCAGGCATGAAAGTGAAATGTCACACCCCCTTTTATGATCAATACAAAGAGCTCTTACTAAGGCCACGCTAATGATGTCAGCTCATTTGCATGGCTTCTACTATGCTGTGGAATGATTGGTTGACCAATCATGTGGCTATATATAATACTAAATAATTGTGAATCAGTAAGTCATTTGAAGGGAAGAAAGTTACACAGCAGGCATCATCCCTGTTCTCAAGGGAGCCACCCACTGCCGGACAGATAAACCCGTCCTTCACGTTACACTCTTCGTCAGCGGGTGAACGGATAAACACGTCCTTCATGTTACACGCTTCGTCAGCAGGTGAACAGATAAACCCGTCCTTCGTGTCATGTGCGCTGCCTGGACGGGTATATAAACGTCCAGCGCTTCACAGGGGTTAAACTACATGCACTTTAATCCAATTACGTAATATAATGTACATAAATAAGTACTTTCTTATCCCCCTTGCTTGAACGTCTAATAACCCGTTTCTCTGTCACCCGAAGGGCGAGTTATTAGGCGGAGACTACTGTAATAGAATTTCGACATACACAAGATCTCGTACTTCACATAAAATCTTGTTAGCATGCAACTTCCAAAGTCCCAAGTTTTTCATAATATAATTTAAACAAAAATCACTGAAGAAGAAGCAGGAAAATTCTTCAACCAGGAAGGCCAAAAACAAAAACAATCAAGCACAGTGCTGGTATTTCAAACAATTTATGGCGTAAAAGTTATCCATCTGCCATTCAGATGTCATAGATCTACGACAGGCCCCTTCGAGCCGTGGCTCAGGACTGCTAGCTAATACTGCTAGCTGATCACCGAAGCGTCAGTCAGTGGAAAAAAAATGCCTAAACCAAAAACACTATAAAAACAACATAAAATTAACAATTCTAAATACAATATTATATCTGCAAACCTAAAAAGGTAGGAAATGAATTACAACAATAAAATTATAATAATAATTAGAGTTCATGAACGAATGAGTGAATGGAGGTGAATGACAAAAATAAAAAATGAAAAAAGGCGAAAGTTTTTGTCGGCTTTTATCGAGACGCACTAATACCAAGATTTGACGAAGCCATACCTACCAGTCTGAGTCTCTTAATAAAAAAAAAATTACCTAGATCTATAAAATTTAACTTTTGTGTGAATTTATGTCTTCACACACATGATACAGTGTGATACAGTCTAGATCCTAGATCTACATTAGATCTACCTCTAGATCTTGATCTCTAGATCTATAAATCTAGATATTCTAAGATATAGAGCTAGATTTTGAGATTTTGATTTAGATGATTTCTAGTCTCTAGATTCTCGATCTACTTCTAGAGATCTTGAGTCTAGATATATAAATCTATATAGATCTAGATCTATGTAGATTCTAGCAAGATCAGATCGACATCTAGATCTAGCTAGATCTACCTGTCCTAGATCTAATCTAGATCTAGATCTAGATCTAGATCTAGAATCTATCAATATAATATTCTAAATTTCGATCAAGATATGGACCTAGAGCTAGATCTAGAATCCAATTCTAGATTTATATAGATCTAGATCTAGATCTAGCGAGCATCATACTCTAATTACTCTTAACTAGATATATATATACTTTTATATAGATCTAGATCTTCTAGATCTAGATCTAGATCTCTAACTCATCATACACCGAAAACCAGAAGAGAAAAAATCTTTACCAATTGAAGAGGCCAAGTGGCAAGGCAAGCCAATCCTGTTAATTCTAAATTGTGAGACTATCCGCAAAGAACAGGAGACTTAGAAACTGTTCAATGATAAATTCTGTGTCGAACCTTCAACTCAAATTCATGTAATCCCAAACACCGAATGCACAAGAAAGGTTTGAATAGATGACTCAGTGTATAAGGGCCACAATAAGGAAAGAAACGTATCTCTATACCTCAATGAAGACAACTATTGTGCATGACGTCAACAATGTTTGTGTAGTTTTCATTATCGTCCTCAGCGAGATTATAATCTGATCATTGAAAAAATTATTAGTGCATTAGAATTGCTTTTAAACAGAAGAAACGCTGTTTTTCACTAATAAAACCATTTTCAATTCAAAAATGGAAATAATACAACAAATCACTTACCCCAAAATTTACGTCATTGATTTATGTTGCAAAAAGATTGTCGTTGATCGGGATATCCATTTGGTAAAGAGATTCAGTTGCTTATTTTGTTGTTTTGTTTTGCTTGTTTTGTGGTTTGTTTGTTTGTTGTTGTCGTTGGGGTTTTTGTTTATTTTTGTTTATTTTGTTTTTTGCTTTATTGTTTTCTTGTTTGCCTGTTGTTGTTGTTGTTGTTGTTTGTTTGTTGTTGTTTTTTTTTTTGTTTTGTTTTCTTTTCTTTTGGGTTGTTTTGAATAAAAGATTAATTTTTTTTAAATGAAAAGGTGGGTCTACGCATGAACTAAAGAAAAAAAAAGCTACAACAAACCAACAACAACAACAACAACGATAACAAAAAATGATATTCAACTTTATTGTTTATCACGGGAAAACAATAATAGTTCATGAAGATATAGGGAAAGTAGAACATTATATCTATCATTGTCAACACATAAAGCATCATTCAAAAAGAAAAACGAAATTCAACAAAGGACAACGATAGGTTTTTGAACATGCACACTAAACATATTCCAATCATTCTAAAATCCAAACTCCACAATGGAGGTAAACTAAAAAATATATTTAAAACTTTTTTTTTTAATCACATATGGAGATGGTGGTGGTGTTTGTTTTGTTTTTGAGGGTTTTCTTCCTTTGCTTTGTTTTCTATGGTTTTTTGTTGTTGTTGTTTTGTTTTGTTTTTGCTACCTTTTCCATCATGATGTTTATTATTCTCTTAGATCTTAATATTTCTCTTATAGACATGATCAAATGTGTTATAAAGTATACTGTGTCAACTCTCTTGTACAGCAACTTGAGCTATTTACGGAAGGCGCCCAATAAATGCCATTAGTACTATCATTATTTATATATTGTCACACACACGCAAGCACACACACACACACACAAATGCACACACACGCATACACACATACACACACACACACATACACAACGGCTGCGGCTTATAAGAACGCCGTATAAAAAGAACACTTCGCTTACAAGAACGAATTACTAGAAAACGGATGTAATCTTTACAAAAAAAACAACTTTAATACACCACTCTCACACTGCGGAGCCAAATCATCAGACATCTTGTGTACATACTAGCTTTCTTGTCATGGTTTGTTGGTTGGGATTTGCTGTATGTTTTTATTTGCTTTGTAGGTTGTTTTTTTAAGTTTGGGGTTGTTTTGTTGTTTGTTTGTTTTGTTTTGTTTTGTCTTCGTTGTTGTTTGTTTGTTGTTGCTTTTTTGTTTTAATTTGTTTGGGTTTCTTTATTTGTTTTTTGGTTGGTTGATTTTTTGTTTCGTTTCGTTTTCGTTGTTTTGGTTGGGTTTTTTTGTTTTTTTTTGTTTTTTTTTGGAAAGGGGGTGGAGGGTTGTTTTGTTGTAGTTTTGTGTTTTGTTTTTTCTTCTTTATTGGGGGTGGGGGGGGGGGGGTATTGCTTTTTGGGGGGGTTTTTTTTTTTGTTTT
>JBCJKE010187670.1:0-10236 GCA_039654525.1 Melibe bucephala
CATCTTAAATGTTGTGTTCTGTAGTTAAAACTGGGGAAAACCGCACGTGGTGTGGATGACGCGCCAACCTGTAGACCAGGCGGTGTGGCACGGCGGCTCGGCGTGGCGTTTTGGAACGGCAGGTCGGAACGTAGATTTGTAGGGCCCTTAACAGCAATTTGTGTACAAGTTCACCCAATTTTCCCATTTGAACTTACTGTACCATATTATATAGCATTTTTACTTACAATATGATCGAAGTTATGTGTGAAAAGAGTTTTTTCTGAAACTTGACTATATTATCAGTTAACATTCTCCATAAATTAACCAATATTGTCATTTAAGGTGTGAAAGGGAATTTCTGATTTTTTAGACAACATTGTTCACAGTTTAACAAACATCATTTCAACGTGGTATGCAAGAAGAGAAAATGAATTATATGCTAAACAAATTTCAATTTGAATGTTCATTTGCAAAAGTAACAAACTGATTGTTGATTAATTACGGTCATTCAAAAAAGCAAGATAATTGATACAAATACAAGACTTTCCTTCTTATTAAAATATTTTTTTTCTACTCCCAAGTTGGCAGGTTTTATAAGAGTAAGAGGAAGTTAACATTCAAGAGAGAAATCCCAAGTGATGACATAATTTAGAATAATTCCAGTTCCAGGGTCATGCTCTTGAGGATAATTATCTAGGTCTCATTTATATTCTTCTTTTAATTTTGATGTGGATGTAGAAGAATGGGCAGGAGAACTCACCTGCATGCAGTTGTCAAGGAGGAGAAAGATCCAACTAAATCGTTTGATACCTTAATTGAAGTTGGAGCGGAATTTGACAGCTTCGAAAGTCTTGACCTGGCCATAAAGGCATATGAATCTGAGAATTTTGTCAATCTTATTGTACGTGACACAAGGACTGTGGAGTCAGCAGAAAAGAGAAATCGGCGTAAGAACTACAATCCTGCCATCAAGTATAGTGATGTATGCTACTGTTGTACTTATGGAGGAAAGAAATTCAAATCTCGCTCGACAGGGAAAAGGCTTCACAAGTAAGAAATACATCTTGTATTTGTGCATTATGTTATGTAATACAGTTTAGCATCATCATAATAGATATTGTAATGTGATGGGTTATTGTTTAACACCTGACTTTGTTTCTGTGTCCAAGCAAAGATTTGGAGAAATTCAAGTCATATTGTTTTGTGGTTTGTAATAGACATGTTCATAATACAGTAGTTTTTGCAAGAGTGCCCTCCAGTTGAATGCCCATTTTGCCAAAGTGCCCGCTTAATAGACGAAACTGATTTTTTACTATCAGAATCGTCACTCTGAGTGCCTGCCTTCGAAGCCATTGCACCTAGTGCCCCGTATGTTGGCATGGTGTCAATGTCAATCAAAAAATGCAATGAAATTCCACTTGCGATAGATAGAGTAACCATGAACATTTGTCTAGAGTTTGCTAGAGTATCAAAAGGCATCCCCCCTCCCCCTCCCCCCTCACTTGAGTAGTTTTCCCACCCCTTTGTTGAGTTTGGGAACATATAATAAATGAATGCTTCCCTTGCTGGTCCACTGTTCAGCCAATCCAATTCCTTAACACGAGGAAAAAGATGTGACCATGTTTAGACTTCAATGAAGGGACATGCTCAGAGGCAAGAGACATGCTCAGAGGCAAGAGACATGCTCAGAGGCAAGAGACATGCTCAGAGGCAAGAGGCATGCTCAGAGGCAAGAGGCATGCTCAGAGGCAAGAGGCATGCTCAGCTGTTCAATGATGTGGATTGTTCTTTGCCTTGTCTTAACAAGGTGGTTGGTTAAAACGTATAACTGTCTACAAACTTATGCAACACAATGTACTCGAGTCCCTCTCTGTCGCAACAAAATGATCACTGTCTGGCTGTGAACAGGGGGTGTCTTTGAACTTCTTGAAATTGGCGGCATGGCTCGTAAACTTAAAAATGTGATTTAGATACTCAGCGATATGATCTTTGTCCATACGTGACAGTCACGTTTCAAGATGTGCAGGAAACTTCAGAGATTAGAAAACTCAAATTAAGGGTGAATGAAAATCTCTTGGGAGCCACAGGGTCAGTATCGCCAGAGTGCTCACCCCACCTAAGTGCCCGGTTAGGTTGCTTCCCGACCATCAGGCACTCTCGCAAAAATTACTGTATACATATAAACTATTTAGTTTGTTATAGTAATTGAGCAAGGAGGATTTTTAAAATATCACTTATGGCTTACTATTATATATATAATTTTCCTTGTAATACTGACAAGAAATTTAACATGTTGCATTAATAAATCAAAAAAAGCTTTTGGCAGTTCATTATGCTATCATTACCAAGCAAAACGTTTGTTTTGAATTATTTTATAAGATACGTACCATAGCAGATTATTCACATCCATAAATTTGTTATTTGTTATCTGTGCACGAATATTATTAAAAATGCAGTAACTTTATACTGGCTTTTCTTTTGCTTTCTTTAAATTTTATTTTTGCACCTCTTTTCTTAAACAGAACCACCAAGCATGCATGTCCATTCAACATAAAAATCCGTGCAACTCTTGATGGTCAAAGGCTTTTCATTCGAGAAATGTGCACCACACACAATCATGAAATAAATGAGGTAAGTGACTCAAGATGATATCTGTTTATCCTCTCTCCCACTCATGATGAAGTTATTTTTTTGTCAGACGTATCTATATATTTTGGAAATTTTGTCCTTTTTTTAATACATACTATTTACCTGATGTAAATGTTTAGATTTGATGCTTAATCTTAAGATGGGACTTAAGTTGCCATGATCTAAACTTGATTAATGCTTTTAGGTGTCTGAAGGGATGAACAATTTTTTGTCTTTTTTGTCTGATTTTTACATCATTCATTTATTTCTGTCTATGACTCGATGTGTAGAAATATTCATTTCAAAACTTTCTCTATTATTGCCTGTCTAAAGATGATTGTAGAACAATGAATATTAGTGTACTAGAAATGTATGTGAAATGCCAAATTCTGTTAAAGGAAATTACAATTCACTTTGGCAGAGGGTTGAGTTTCAGGTGAAAAAAAAACTACAGAAAATTTTAATTTGCTGCTTTAAAATATTTTGATGAACTAGGAGTAGAAATATACTTGCCACTGCTCTGTAATTCATTTATCCAGGCTATTTATATTCTCCTTTTATTGTCCTTCATAAGGGCTTCTTACGTAAATTCCTGTAAACGTACATCTAGGCTTAATCATTACGTGGTTGAATTTTAGTTTCCTGTCTTTCATTTTCAGGTAGAATTCAGGATACACCCAAAACAGCGGAAACTCGACCATGCGTCGCAGGAAGAAATTGCCACTTTACTCACGTTGGAACCCGACAAGAAACTGCTGCGGGAGAAATTAATGCAAGTCACCGGTAAAGTCATTTTGATGAAGGACATTCATAACATCAAAACCAGGCATGACATGTCCAAGACCAAAGACCAGATGGCCCAGGTGATTGACGAGTTTGCGACCGTTGCACAGGAAGTGGAAGAAAAAGATGCCCAGGGACATTCTCAAATTTCTGTCGTTGAACTGGTGGACAATCTGACCAGTGGGTCTGGACAGTTGACCCATGGCCATGACCTTCAGCAAGCAAAACATGACTTGCTGTCCAGTTCTCTCTCCATCCAAATTCCAATTTCTCAAATCGGCCCCAGTGAACTGAGTTCAGTCCTTAACACTATTGTCAACACAACTGTTGAGAATGCGTCTCAAACCGTAGCAGTCGATCCTGCAGTCATGAGTGCCGGCTCAGAATTTTCACACCCACCCAGCATCTTTCCTTGTCCCATTGAATCTTTCACACATCAACCCCATGAAGTTTACCAGGTGACTGCTCAGCCTCTTATTCACGACGTTGCATCCATTGCTGCCCCGTCGCCCACTTCCCTGAATCTGAACGAACATTCCTCCAGCTGTGAGACCAGACATCAACCATTTCACGGTTTAGAGGATGTGAATAATATCGGAATAAACATTTTACAGTCCTTACAACCATGGCAGGATTTAGAGTCACACAACTCCGAAAGATCTGGTTTCCACACAGCTGCTGCTCTTTCTTCGGTTTCGCCTGAAAGTAAAGACATTCATATTTTGAATCCGCTGAATACCACACCACCTCTTGGCACTCAGTCAAAGTCAAAGATTGCTTCTGCACAAAACGACTCCATGTCTTCCAGCTCTTACAAAGGAAATGGTTCTAGTCATAATCCTGTTGAGACCACTCAACATTTTCCACAACATGTGCAGCAACAGCAGCAGCAGCAGTCCCAACAAACTGTTGCAGAGGAAAGGAAAAGGATCACCCGCAGTTCTGCACGATCACAGCTACATAAAACTAGATCAAGACGCAATCCCATCGAGTCAGACAAAGAAGCCATCAGAAAGAAATATTTCCAGCAAGCCTCGGTCAACTTGTTTTTCAATGAGAGATTTAGCTTCCATGGTGAGTGGTACCAGCCTTCTGTTGTGATGATTCTGAATCTTGTGTTGACAGCTAGACTGGTGACACTGTCTTCTTGTAATAAAATAAAAGTAAATGCATTTATGAAGGGTCTGACAGTGAAACGTGATAAAAACAATTTTGGATTATGTCCAATTAGCTTTTTTTGTTGCTGTGTTTGTTGCATTCTACTAAAAATGCACATTTTTGAAAGACTTGATATTATTGTGTTCTGCATACACAAAAATTGAAAAATCGCATTCAGCTCATATCACAGATTTATACATCATGTATTAATCGCTTATCATAGACATTCCAAAATGGCTTTTTTCATGCTTTATTATTAAACCTTTCATAGTTCTAGAAATACATGTATGTATGTATGAAAGTGGAAGTGATAATTCTGATTTTGCTGTTAGGGTTTTGATAAGTTATTGTGATTAATGAAAATCATTTTTATCTTGACACTTTCACAAGTTATATAATTAAAACTATAGATACTGTATTATGATTTTTATCAAGTTTACTTTGGAATCTATTTATGTTGTTATGGGTTTTTTGGTGGTTTTGTTTTTAGTTTTGATTAGAAATAGCAATGCTCACCTGTACATTTGTTTTTAAAGGGAAATAATAAAATATTTTCCAGTATTTGCCAAAAATACTGTTTGTTGTTCTCTTTATTTCTAGTTTTAGTTTTAGACTGATTGATATACTTTGGTAATTTTTAATTGGAATGATTCAAAGTGATTAGTTTTCAAGACTTAATTACATTTTCAGTAATTCACATTCGGCATCATAATTGCACAATCATAACATTAAAAATATCTAATACATTAAACTTTTTACTGTTACACTTGTCTATTCTTTTCTTGGTTATATTTTCAGGAAATAAGCAAGCCAGAGAGAGACTGTTGACATCAGGAGCTGGGAGAATGTCTGACAGCAACACAAGTATGCACATCACTTAAATTTTAGTTCATTAAAGTTGACATTATATTGGCCATTGTTCATGGTGACCAAAAAAAAAAAGTGCTCCTGAGTAAAATACGTGCATGAATAACATCTACATGGCCAGTAATACTATCTATCATCCTTTATTAAATTGTGCGCTTAAAACCCCCTTAAGAACTTCTATTCATTTTTGCCAGCCAACTTCCATGAAATGCTCAAGCCCCTATCCTGGCTGTTTGGCTCCTGGAGAGGAGAGCAAGGCAAGTGTATCTATCCGACCATGGACGACTTTACCTATGCTGAAGCTGCAGAGTTCTCACCTGTGGCTATGAAGCCCATGGTTGAATACAAGTAAGAAAAATGGCGTTTTATTTAAATAACTATTATTAAACTCCTGAACATTTTTATTAAGGCAAATGGTTTCTCCGCCCTTCATGTATGTTTTTTTTTATTATCAGCATCATTGTTATCAACTGCTTATCCTACTGTACCATACTTTTATTATAAAATGGCAGAAATGTTATAAATGTATTTTTTTTCTCCAATCACAGTAATCATGAAAATATTCTTTAACTTTAAGATGATAATGTTACATGTATTCAATGCTCAATATTAAAAGCAGTGGTTTACAAGTACAGCCAGTGTTTCATTTACCAGTACTTGATAATTTCCATTCCCCACACATGCATGCCTGAGTTATAACTTATCTCATCAGTTAAATTATAAAAGGACTATTTTCAAAGGCACTGCTTATGAAGAGGTGGGTTAAGTCCTTGGAGAGTTGAATCTTTGCTCTGTGTGCTTGTTAATATTGTTATCATTATCACTTGCAATGCAATTGCTTTAAAAATGAGTTAAAACAATCCGAGTGTTAAGGAATGGAAATTTCTTAACTTCAAATCATTTTAAATATTTCTCAATATTTCATGATGATTTGTGCAAACACTTTTAAAATGCCACGGGATATTTACATTATGTGTACTCTTTTCTACGATTTTGTATAGGTTCTACTCTACTCTTCCTGACGGAAGTGTTCCACTTCATATAGAGACTGGCTTCATTCGGATCAAACCAAACTCCAACCACATCGCGTTCGTTGTAAGCCACAATCTGGGTAAGGATATTTACTTTGTAGGCAAAAAAAAAATTATCACATTATAAATCCTCATAGGTAAAATCTGAGGTTCAAGTATCAATACAATCTCAAAACATAAAAGCGAAGATATAAAATTGCATGATGGTGGGCACCATTAGTGTTGACATGCATTTTGTTGGAACTCCACGTTTGATAACATCATTTTAATTTTAATTTTTTAAATTTATTTTTTATGGAATTTTTATAATATATCACCACTACAAATCTATGAATTGAAAAAAAAAAAGTGCTTATTACTATTAATGTCAATAAATAAAACGTTTTTGTTGATCCCTATCTATCATTGTCTACTCTTTTGTTTCGATCGAACTGAGGGGCATTAGACTTTAGTGAGTTAACACTTGATGAAGGCAACATAGACATAGATTTTCAGATTTGCTCTCACTTGCGTCATTGTGTGACAGTGGTCGTTGCTCAGAAGACTGTTTTAGAGCATAGCCACTCTGCTCTGAATTTAAAGCGAGAGATCTGAAACGTGAATTGATTGATGAATGTCCCCTCTGCATTTCAGGTATAGCCGAGGTACAGGAAGGGGAAGTGAAAGACTGTGAATTAACAGTTGAAACAACGGAACTGGCACGAGTATCTTTCAACAAGCCACCAGTTGTAAAGAAGGTAAATATATACCATTTCTTTTACTCATGACAATAATTCTTTCAAGGTACTTTAAGATGTCATAAGAGTCAGAATCAGCAGACTTTAAAAAAAGTTTTTATTAACCCTCTCCCTGGCAAAACACCCACGTGGAAGTAGGCCATAAATTGGCAAACTGCCCAAACCGCTTGAATACATATTGAACTCTTTAAACAGCATTTTGGCCTGAAAAGAAAGCAGGAAACATTGTCAATTTGTTATGTATCGCAGACCTGCCTAAATATATTAATATTTTGTAATATTATGAAAATATGATAAAAATTTGACTCCATTACGAAAGTACGAACATATCTAATATCATGAAATTTAAGAAAACCGTGTCACTTTTAAGAATAATTCATTCTACGCCGAGACAGCACTGAATTAATTCTAAGACAATCACAACTATCCTTAAGCACAAGTTTTGCATTAGCTGATTACAGTGTTTGTTGTTCTTTATATGAAACAAATTGCAGTATTGGGTGCAATATTTTTCAACGTATGTCTAGATTCTATATTATATCGAATCGAACGAAAGCAGTTTATTTTTTCAACTGCACTCTGTAATATCCGTTTTGAGTTCTGTTTGCTTAGGCTGACTAGGAATGCCATACCGTGTGTTGATCACATCGATTTTGATTGGTTTCACATTTTACGGTTTGTTAGATCTAGATCTAATGAAAATGAAACTGAAAAAGAGCAAGTAGGTCCAGGAGCAAAGGGGCAATGTTGTGGTTATGTCTTTCAATGACAGTAGGCAAGTGATCTTGATTTCGAGTAATGAAGTCATTGGATCTAACCCAATGTCGTTCAAACCCCCAAAACGGACAGCCATGCCCCCAAGCTTTACGACCTCGCCACTCATTGCAAGTGAAGCGGCGTTGATTGTAGCAGAAAGCAAAAACTGAAATTCTTGCCAAATTCTGCTTCACTTTTGTGCATGTATGAATAATGGAATCTTTTCGAGGTTTAGTTGTGTGATTTATTTGGCTGGTTGAAGTATGAAAAAACAAGACTTACATAAGTTTTGAAAATACACTTACACAGAAATGTAACACTATTTGCTGAGAGCTTATTTATTCCCTCACTTATCTAAGTGTGTTGGTGCATGAACACTGAGTGACCACAGCAAGTTGAATAAAAAAGATAAGGGGTGCATTTCAAAGTCAAACAGCTTTTACAAGTTCTTACAAATTCAGACCAAAGGCCACAAAGGGAAATGAAATTCACATATACACTGGAAAACTGGGGTTCAAGTGTAATTTGAAATTTTACATACACTTACACTCTTTGTTTTTCTTTGCTAAATGTGGAATTTGTTGCTCTTAAAAATGAGATTCATGAATGCATCAGAATTTTGTTTTATCTTTTCAACTCCCTAGATTGCAGTTCAATTCTCAATCCAATTGCAAAGTTTCCTTTTTTTTTTCTTTTTTTTTTTTGGATCAATGACAGGCTTGGTATTTACATCAATAATCAATGACTTATCAGGTGTTGTTCAATAGCTTTTTGAGTTATATGCTGATGATACCAAAGTTTTCTATCATTTAGACAAAAACAAATTCATACCCAGTTTCGATGGGATCTGGATAGCATAGTTGTGTGTACATTATGGCAGTTTCATTTCAATGTTGAAAAGCATCTTGTGCTTCATTTGGTCATAATAATTCTCACCATACATACTGTATGATGAAACACAACTTGATGGTTATGCTGGAGGCATTCGAGGTTAATAAGGATGTGGGTGTTTTAGTTGACAACAAACCTAATCAAGATCAAGGTAACAGGGCTAACATGTTATAGATATCAATCTCATACATAAATTGTACACATATTTAGACAAGGACAGCTTCAAAATGTTTTGTTTTTTTTTTTAACCAAAGCACTTCCTTTTGTTTCCTTCTATTTCTTTTTTCACCCTTCACTCTCTAGGTGCGAAGGACCCTAAAGCGAACTGGCAATGAACTGGAACATGTTATGGATATGCAGACGGATAAGACAGAAATGACAGAGCACTTGCGGATGTGCTTCAAAAAAGTTGACTCTTAAATTGTGAGATGACTAAAACCCAGTGTTTTGAGCAGTTCACAATTAAGATGAATTTTCTTTAATGGTTGTGATAATTAAGTGCCATTTTTGAAGAACTTCAAATCTTTAAAATTTCATTACCTTACTGGTACTTTATCTTTTTACTTGTTGTATTATAATAATAATTTTTAATAAAATGTTCTTGTAATTTAATTTTCTATTGCACTTTTTAATTTTTACTGTTAATGATGACCGTGACTATTTAATATATAAGTTGTTCTTTCCTCATTTTATTTGGCATAACATAAGTGTTTCATAGAATATTATTGTCAAGGCTATTGTCTATTGAAAACGATTGATAGCAGTTAGTTTAATTATATATATCTTTACTACATACAATGCAGCATGACAAACGTTTTGGGACAATAGCAATAGCTCAAGGAATCCGTGATTCAAGCTATAATATAGCAGTAATAAGCACTTGGTGATAAGGGCAACACCCTTTTTAGTAGAGTAAATTAATATATTAGGGTTATGTTTGATAAGGGCAACACGCTTTATAGTATATTAAATTAATATATTGGGCTTATTTTTGATAAGGGCTTTGTAGGGTAAATTAATATAATGGGGTTATGTCCTAGCTGTCAACTTCAGCAACAGTCTTTTTCTTATTATTGACAGTAAGAATAGTTCATTTAATTTTCTCTGCCATTTTCCTTCAAACTACTGATATTGAGAATTGATGATTCAAAGTGTAAAAGCAAGTAATGAGTCGGATGAGACAGAGACATGTGAATGTATGGCTGCTTGGGGCAGTAAATCATAATAATAGGCCATACACGTATAATGTACGAAATGTATGTAGGCTCAGGCCTACCAACTGTGCATCAGCATAGTATGGTCTATTTTTAGTCACCAAACTAAAAATTCAAAACAAATATATGTTGCAGCCAACATTAGGTTTATATATATATATATATGTATATATATATATATATGTATAT
>JBCJKE010187781.1:0-2500 GCA_039654525.1 Melibe bucephala
ATTTTGTTTTAGGGATGTCATATAATATCAAGTTGCGTACATGTGTGTGTGTGTGTGTGTGTGTGTGTGTAGTTGGAACACATGCAGAACAGCTGGACTTAAGATTCAATGGCATTCAAATGTGAGACGATGGACACACTTGGAAATGATACAAATATTGAAATGAATAGTTTCACATAATTTGGAAGTAGAATAAACAACAACGGACAGCGACCGAAGAAATTAGCAGGTATAGACCAAGGAAGGCAGTCGTTGCGTATGGGAAAGGGACAGCATTTGGTCATCTCGACAACTAAATCTGAAATCAACGTTAAACGTAATATAATATGCTACTGTAATATCAATATTATTATAAGTATGTGAAATCTGGGAAAATATCGTATAATAAATTGTGCAGTCGAGGGAAGTAAACAAAATCCATTTCACCATGGTTGTTCGAGAAAATAAGAGGAATTGAATGGCATTTGCCAAATAAATAAGAAACGAAAAGGTGATGAGAGGAACGAAACAGAAAAATAAATTATGTCTATAGTAAGAGAACGCAGCACGATACGGTTCGGATATGTCACAAGAATGAAAGAGACGAGAACTGCCAGGAAATTGATGGAGTGGTAACCGATAGGGAAACGAAATACGGCCCTTCAACAAACATGAAAATACCAAAACCAAACCAAAACAAAACAAAACAAAAACAAATCTCGACGTGGAGAGTGTCAATAAGCAGATATATTATCATATAATTATGAAGAAACAGGTCTATGATAGAAAGCAGCAGTGAATGCAGTACTGTTAGCTCACGGTGGACAGGGGTAGCGGTTGATGACCATAGTAGACCAATGTGCAGCAAGCACGGGCCGGACTAAAGTCTAAGGCATAAATAATAAACACTGTGATTAATTGTAATCGTAATTGTTTAAGAGCACTGAGTGGTCTAGATCTACGTAAGGAGTGTAAGACTTCCTAGGTACCAACCGTCTCTCGACAGCTTTATAGGCAGGGTCCAGGAGTAGGGCAGGCTGAAGGGAATCTCCTCGTCGCATATATATATATGTTAATATATCATTTAAAAATAAAACAATAGAAGAATAAGTTAGTGGATAGAGGCTCAGAGCACCTCACAGTTACATAATTATAAACACACACTTAAATGCAATAATACACAATACATTAGAAATTAAAATGAGCATTGAGTACCGTAAAAACTCATATGTATACGCCGAATAATAAGTTTAAAGCTGTCATCTTATGAAGATCTCAAGGCTGATAGAGACTGAGGGGCACTTACCAAAGAGCGCTTTCTCGCCAAAACGCGTTTGTGAACGGGGTATAAAATGTTTTTAACAATAAGATTATTAGAACGATTCGATTCGATTTTAAGATTATTCTTCTTCTTCAAGTACCAGGTCTGTTCTGATACATATATCGGTGATCATGGCACGCTATTAATTTCTATCCTCTGACAATCTCAAAAACCTTATATTATTTTTTTTTATTACTCTTGGTTTTATTTGGCATCCAGTGATTTATGCTCTGTAAATATGTTATTCTCCGTTTCCCTTCAATTTTTCCACTGAGGTCTAAATGTTGAAGATCTTGATGTCGATTTATATGGCCTAAAAACTTTAGCTGTCTTTTTCTGATTGCCTCTATTAAAAAGAGTATTGGTAAGAGTCCACTAAGTCTGGAGATGTCACTACCATATCCGGTAAGAGGAGGAGGGTAAGACCGAAAAAGAAGGTGGTAGTATATAGGTGGAATTAAGGAAGACATGATGACAGCTGGTGTGAGACAGAACGATGCCATGAACAAGACTGGTTGAAGACGAAGGGTCCGCTGTGGCCTATCCCGGTGTGGATTTCATTAGCGCCCTACAAAAAATGTATACCCCTATTGTTATTGTTGTTGTTATTATTATTAATATTATTATTATTATTATTATCATCATCATCATCATCATCATATTTATTATTGCTATTATTATTGTTTATAATAATTATTATTATTATCGTCGTCATCATCATATCATCATCATCATCATCATCATCATCATCATCATCATCATCACCATCATCATCATCATTATCATCATCATCATCGTCGTCGTCATCATCATCATCATCGTTATTATTATTATTATAATTATTATTAATATTATTTTTATTATTATTATTATTATTATTATTATTATTATTGTTGTTGTTATTATCATTATTATTATTATTATTATTATTATTATTATTATTATTATTATTAAAATTGTTATTATTATTATTATTATTATTATTATTATTATTATTATTAATATTAACATTGTTATTGTTGTTGTTATTATTATTATTGCTATTAATTTCATTTCGATGAAAGAGATGGTTATGAAGATAATGATGTCGATACCGAAGGAGTAGTCCACATCATTGATGCATAATAACAATGGACATTAAATATCGTCAACGAAAAGGGCCTTACGTCGCAGTAATAGTACTTCTGCAGCAATGACTTG
>JBCJKE010187892.1:0-10235 GCA_039654525.1 Melibe bucephala
GAGAGAGAGAGAGAGAGAGAGAGAGAGAGAGAGAGAGAGAGAGAGAGAGTGAGAGAGAGAGGGAAGAGGGTCATTTCTACAACTAGTACTTGTATTTTAATCATCCTCTAAACCAATTTTTGGTTATCAGCATCAGAGATGGAGCCAGGATTGTAAGAATCTTGCAAAAACTCATCACCAAAGTCAATCACATATCTACATGTGCCACCTCCATCATCAGATTCCAACACCAATCACAAAGTAAGTGAAAAGACAAAGCATAACGCTAGATCTAAACTGAACCAAAAAATTCACCAGTTATTAAAGAAAGCAACATAACTTCCAAAATACTACAATGACTATTGCTGGAGCATTTGCACTTTTAATGGATCTGAAGAAAAATTTTCCTTTCATCAAATCAGGTAGCAATGGGCAGCCATGTCAGAACTGTCACTTTTGGCAAATTAACACCAAAAGGGTTCAAAGAAATAAATCACAAAAGGACAATATTATTACATGCAGAATCTGTATTTAGTTCATCAGCCTACAGATTTTACATTCGCACAAGGAAAAATTTATTTAAAATAGAAAAATAGTGTGAGATATTATAATTTTTAAATATTACAGTGAATTCGTTTATAGCTATAACATTTGAAATCTGAGAAGTGATTTGAAAAGTCTATGCCATTGTCAAAGCTGTCTGAGCCTCTCGGACGCGTCTTTCAGCTAATCTGCGATATTTTTCAAGCTCCTGTAAAAAGACAACAAAAAAGGAAGCAACAAAATTACAATTTTGGTTTCTGGATGTATAAATCTAGTCCCAAATCTATTTTGGCCTTTAAACAATGTATACATTAAAAAAAAAAAAATTATCCCAACATTTCCTATGGATAAGATAAACCAAGTTTCACTAGATCATCATTGCTAAAAATTCACTAAAACCATTGAATTATTTAAATTATTGTACTCTTGTGGTATTTTAAAGCATTTTGGGATTTCTCAATGCAGAAAAAAAGGAGGATAACATATTTACATCCTATAATAAAAATGCAATTATTCCTTCTACCAGATGACAAACTCTTTACTCCTTTTGATCGGAAATGCTTGGCTCATTATCATTTTTTTTTTTTTTTTTTTTTTTTTTGACTGTAGAGAGTTAAGTATAGATGTAATGGCCATGGAATAAAACTAAAAGATTAAGACTATGATTGAGACTAGTAAAACACACCTCATCTTTCTGGGCCCTCAGTGAATCAATAGCCTCCTCCACAAATTGGGGATCTTTGCCTGGGTCCTCTACTAAAGATGGGTCATTGGTGCTCTGAAAATAAATGACATCATTGATGATAGATTTCTGTAATGCAAGCTTGGTTTATTTGAATTATGCACTTCTATTATTATCATTATCATTATTTTTTTGGCTTTAGTGAGACATTCTTGCCTAGACAGCCTTCAAAACAACAAAAGGTTCTTCAATGAATAATACATGCGCATTTAGTTGTGACTAATTTCATTGTCCACCTCCTACAGGACAAGATGCTTGATCTTATCTTTCTAAGATTAAGGTGGTGTGAATGTAATCAGTTACATCAGTTGTTCAAAATAGATACAGTGCAGCACATGTTTGTTGAACTTGTTGGGGGAAAAGAAATGGTTTGTTGAATCCATGATTCGTGCAATATGTCAAAGTACAGGGTGAAAGGGACCAGATGATGAGGCTTCTTCAATGCAATCTTTTCCCTGCTCTTGATGTAAGTGTAAGTTGAAAGAGTAGGTCTAGGCATGTTTAATTTCTTGCAGATGTCTGTTTTCTTTCATCCTCTTTCTTCAACCATGATCTTTTTCGGAAGTTTCGAGAGTAAGAACAATTAATTTTCTTTTCTCTACATTTTTTCTGCCAAGCTAATGATAGAGGATTGTTATTACTTGAAACTGCCAAGCAAGCATAGTGTGGGCTATTTTTAGTCACCTATCAGTCACTGTCTTCACTGTCCACTGACCAAATTTAAGGGAGGTTACAAAACAGTTCCCTTATGTGACAGAGATTTCAAGGTATGAAAAGACCAACACACAAAGACAGCAGGCGCTCCCATTTCTACTAGCTAGTGGGCTTTTCAGACAACTGGCACTGAGGCAGGTATATACCATCATGGTGTGGGATAATTTTAGTCACTGGCTAGTAAGTGGGCTTTTCAGACTACTAAGACGGGAAAAAGTTGCTCACACTGTTTGAGCAGCAGGCAGATAGTTTGAGGTTTCCATGAAAGAGTTTGACACTTGCATTTAAAAAAAATGTTAAGAACATAAAGGAAATTATTTAGGACGATGCAGTTTTTTGATAAAGAAAATTCATAAATTTGTCCAACATGTTATTAACGAATGCATGCTGTACTGACACTAGCAATAATGTCATGGACAGGATTCAAACCCTCTACCTTTAGATTGTGAGGCTTGCACCTATATTTTTAAATCATGACACCCGTGCCCCCTATACTATTATGACGAAAGTTAAATTTTACTTTTAGTCATAGGGATATTTTAAATTACATTACATAGAGTTATGATAGAGCGGTACATGAGAATTACAAGACAGTATGTGAACTTTGCTCTCATTTGTTTGTCAACAATATATTACATAATGTGGAAGCTCTGAGCAGGGTGACAATTAATGTGCAACATTTCAATGAAAAAACAAATTTCTCCAGTTCTTAAGGAAACAGTGTGACATTTGTTTACATTGAATTTTCAATAGAGTAAGTATTATCATGTAAAAAGTAAAATCCATTTGAAAATGTATTTGTATTTTATTAGCTGTCAGCAATTCAACCCATTTGTCTAAAAACAAAACAAAACCTCTTTATTTATCAAAACATAAGGCTTTTCTTCAACAATTTTCAAGATTTGGAAAACCTCAATGAAATCCATAAATAAAGAGATAATATACAAAGTATTATTTAATTACAACAACAGCAACAACAACAACAATAACAGCAACAACAACAACAACAACAACAGTGGCCAAAGAAAACATCAGTGATGAATACAAGAATATAATACAGTAGTCTCTGCCTAATAACCTGTCCTTCAGGTTGACGAAGAAAATAGGCTATTAGATGGAGCGAGTTATTAGAAGTACAAGTAAGGGGGATAACAAAGTACATAGTATGTATATGCTATTATGGATTTGAATGTAAAGGCCATAATTTATTATTCTCCAAGGCAGGATGGGGCATGTGCTGTGGTTTGGTTGACCAGATGACCAAGGTGTGATTGTGAGTCTATTGTGAAACAAATGGTTTGGATGTCTGTTTTTTTTCTTTATTGTCTTTGCGAGTAGAATGCTTTTAAAAGTCTTGACATTGATACACAAATGACCAAGGTTTATAAGTGGGATGGCTGTATTGTGCTCAAAACATATTTCTCATATTTGTTGTTTATTATGGGAAAAGTGAAAAATATCGGATTATAGGGCAAAGGTCTGGTCTGAGAGCGGGTTATTACAGGGGGTATTTTAAATAGAAGAAAAAACTGTTTCACCGAAAAAAACGGGTTATTAAGCGAGGTGGCCTATAAGGTGGCGAGTTATTAGATGGTGACTACTGTAATACAAATATCAACATGGGACACATCTGATAAGGGGTGGTATCAACTTAATTCCACCGTAGCCTCATTCTCATACTTTTCTTAACAAAAACAAAACGGAAAAAAAAACTTAAAACCCAAACTACAACAAAACAAAACAACGAACCAGAAAAAAGTGTAACAAACCAAACCAAAACAAAACAGCAAAAAGAAAAAAAAACCCAACTTAAAGACAAAACAAACAAAAATAGCAATACAAACTAAGGTTAAGTGAATTAAGCTTACTGTCTGCGGGAAGGAGCTGGTGAAAGCCACTTTCCATAATTCCATTGGGCTTCTGTCATGGAATTAAAAATTCAAACTGTGTACACATGGCCATATTTAAAGAACACATAGAGTCAGTAAAATGTTCTAAAAACTGCAATTGGCAATACCATTAAAAAATAGAGCTCGGACAGTTTTATGGTCCACATCCATCCATCCATCGATCTTCTTCAACTTTGGAGCAGAGCTGGGCCTGATTCCTGTTCTAGATAGTATGTTGTATATGATTCTATAGTTATGCTAACAACTGACCCAAGCAATGACTCTATGCTTATATTAATAGTAGACATAAGCATCACTTCAATAATTCTGCCTTCTGTTGACCCAAGCATTGATTCTATAATTTTGCTTTCTGTTGACCCAAGCAATGATTTTATAATTCTGCCTACTGTTGACCCAAGCAATGATTATAAATATATGCCTAAAGTAAGTTTTTTCAAAGAACTCAACATTCAACCTCCTGCAACCAGGATTGAAATCTAGGATCCCAGTGCTCCCTGGCTATCTCTAAAAAGCAAAACAACAGTCTACCGTGTAAAAAAAGAGACAAAGTCAGGTAGCCTTTACATAACAACTAAAATGAAGGCAACTCACTTTGCTTGGACTCGGCCAATCTCTCCATCAGAGAGTGGAGGAGTTCCTGTGGAATAAAAGGAAAAATAGGACCCAAAGAATAATTATGGGCAAACAGCATTCTATTATTATGGGTGACTCTATAAACATAATATATGCCTATGGAGTAAGCATCCCTTGTAAACTTTTCCTATTACTTTACTATACAGTCAGCTGTGAGCTTGCTAAATTGTTCGGTCTTTTGTAGTAAGTGACATGTGTGAAGTAATTTGGGGAGTAAAAATTAATCAGGCAGGAGATTTTGACAACTTTATAGTCCTGGTGTCCTTAGACAAAATTTTTCCTTAAACAGAATTAGGACAATCAAAAGCATAAATTAATTGGTCCCTTTATTTCAAATGCTGTTTACTCAAATGTTTGGTCATCTGTCATATTTTTGTCTTCCTAAAAAATGGATGGATTTCTTTTATACTAGGCATGATGGAAGCTGGAATATTGAAGCATATGCCTATGTATTACTTTTAGAATATCTTAGATAGTTGCTAAAATATTGTTTAGAAAATTTG
This sequence comes from Melibe bucephala, assembly GCA_039654525.1. Lineage (NCBI taxonomy): Eukaryota > Metazoa > Mollusca > Gastropoda > Nudibranchia > Dendronotidae > Melibe > Melibe bucephala. Next base: position 5,025 of record JBCJKE010187892.1, read on the forward strand.
TGAAATATTAATTATTTACAGATTCCCTACAGGTTTTAAAATCCCTTAAACTTAAAACAGTATCAATGATAAAGAATCCCAACACTTTGATTAATTTAGTTTTTACAAATAACATCTTCCTTTTTGGTAAATCCAATCTGTAGTAAATGGCCTTGATTCACATATATAATAATTCATATTTCTTCTTATTTTGACATCATTTTAGTTGACTCGACATGTCATTATGTTGATGAGATATCAGGTATTCACCATTTATGCAATTAAAATCATATTTTAATTTGCAAAGAGTCAAACCTTTAGAAAACACAAATCAAATATACAGGATGGCCTGATTCATCTGATGCATCATGGGTTGTACCAGTCACACTTTAAATGGGACAAGTTTATCATTGAATTTCTTTTGAATGCGAAAATTCATCACAGTATGAATTGCAATTTTTGCTTTTATTGAAGTGAGTCTAATTATACAAGTTTCCATTTAAAGAATACAATATCATAACAAGTTTAAATAAGGCACTGAATATATTCATTTTTCAAAACTTTTTATAAAATTGAACATTATTCATTTATGCTTATTACATTCATTTACCAATTTCTTGTAAAGAGTCATTTCCAGCCGGCACTAAGATGGGTTTATTGTGGTCAACCTGGAATGTTTTGCTAGGAAAGAAGATGGGAAAAAAAAGTTTGTCTCATCCCTTTTCAAGTACAAATTGTTTACCATTTTAATTTTAATGTGCTTTGATGGACAGATATTTGGCATGTTTGAGTGAGCAAGCATAAAAAAGAAGAAGAAAAATTGAAAAAAGAAAAGGTGGCAGGCTGAAACGCATCTTCCAGTGTTTTGTGCAACAATAAATGAGATGAATGAAGACACTGACTAACCTGAATATGCCTTGGATAATTGCAACATTTGCATAACTTAAAATGATATAATCCTTATTTTAGTATGAGAAAAAAATATTATATAAAAGCTGCTGTATAAGATATTCAGTCCCCCACTACTCTATCAACTACCTCAAGATATATTTATCTCCATGATAAGTTATCTCTGTTACCCATCACCATACTTGAATGTGGAACTGTCATAAATTGATCGAAATCCGAACTTCAAGCACATGTGTACAAAACATCAATAAAATGTACACGTATGAGTGTACCGTATATGACAAATGCATTTATTGTAAGCCTGCTCTGTCTCTGGCAATAGTTGTTTGGTTTTTTTTCTTGTTGCATTATTCTTTTTGAACATTTTTCATTGTTTACATATTATTTTGCTGGCTTCCATATCTCCCCTGGCACCTGCCACCAGTAAACATGTTTAAAGGTATAACTTCGTTTCCCTTCCCCACCCCTCACTTAATCACTGACATATATATAAACCTAGATCCACACAAATATGTTGTTGACACTGTTGTAAAAAGCTTTAAGCGAAAAACTTAAACTTAAAAATAAACTTTGTTTGTTTGTTTTTTCTAGTTTGTGTTACCTGGCATTTGTTCCAAACAAACTATGACTGACAAGGGCTCTCATCTTAGACACTAACTGTTCCTGCTTGATGCTGAAAAACTGAAAGACAGAGTAATTTTAGTAGAGGCTGATTTACTTATTATACTGAAGAATACTGAGGAGTACACATAATGGAATGCAAGAAAATTAAAAGGCTCAGGAATATCTTGTTTAATCATGTACATCTTTACAGTAAGCAATAATACAGTACTTGTCTCAATCTTACATGATAACGATTTCCTGTTTTATTGGGGACAGACAATGATTTGTTTGCTTCTAAAAATTAACTGAGTGATAGTAATTGGAACACATTAGGCCATTTATTTCTATCCTTATAGAATCAAACCCTGATGAAGTTAAATATAAGTCTGACGGAACACAAAATAGAATATATCATTATGATATTAATGTATCTCTTATCCTGTAAAAATACCCTTTCGAAACAAACACACAGACACACAAACAAACACACATACACATATACACACTCAAACAGGCTGAAAAACAAAGAAACAAAAAAGCAAATAAACAAACAAAAACAACTGCCCCTCACCCCCCCCCCCCCACCCCCCCACCCCTTCCCACAAAAAAAAGCAAAAAAAAAAAAAAAACCAACAAAAAAACAACAACAACAACAAAAAACCAAACAAACAAAATAAAATAAAAAGAAAACAAAAAATCAAAAAAAAAAAAATAAAAAAAAAATAAAACAAAAACAAAGAAAAAAATCCTTGCCCACTTTCCTCTGATTCCCTCCAACATCCACTCAATTAAGTAATGATGTAGAAAGTAGCATTTTGAAATAAAGCTTCCACACCAATACCTGAAGGGAAGCGCCTTGAGTATGAGCCACAAAACGAAGAGTTTTGCAAATAATTTTTCTCTTCTCAGAATCAAAATCCTGGAATATATCATATTTGCTGCCTACAATGACAAGGGGTAATATGAATGGATCCATTAGACTTTTGTCCTGTGGTAAGTCAAAACAAAAAGAAAATAATTACAATGAGATATAATGTAAGATGCAAGGAAGAATAGGATGTAATTTGATTTTAAAAGAAGAGATCTAGCATACTGTACCAATTAAAACAATATATCACAACCCCTTTTTAAAGTAAACATATATTCCCAACATTTTAAATAAAAGAACATTTTCTTCAAAGGTAATCTATATCTTTGTGCTTTGATAAAATACTGTTAATATGTCTGCAGGGTTTGAAATGCAGTCCACGCCACCTAATTGCAAGCAAGCCTCACCTAAGTGCATACGTTTCTGCTCTAACCGAATTTTCACCACATAAAACCCTATCAATATCATTAAGTGCATGGTGGCTAGGCCTCTCTTTGAACATGTGCACGCTCATTTCCTAAAAAATTGCAATTATAAGCCTTGTAAAGATTTGGCACGTCTGTCGTAACACGCAAGACAGAGCACTGGCAATATGATACCATGCTGGTGCTAATGAGATCAAAGTCAAAAGAGATGCGAGTCATGTTTCACACCCAAATGTTAAATTTAAAATCACAATAGACTTCCTCAACTTATCTCGTCTTCTCCACGGCCACTCATATAATCGTCATAGTCACAGACAGCTAGCCTACTGCCCAGATGGCCGTCATTCTCACAATCATTTCTCATTAACTCGCGATGTGTGACAAGTGACAAGGCCGTAAAGACGAGGTAAAGGCAGGTAAGGTTTCATTCTCTGTCTTTGGTTGGTTGGTCAACTTTTTTTTTGACTGACTTACAAGTATGGCATGAGACTGGGCGGGGCCTAATTGTGGACTGAGATGCCTAAAGTGTCTTCTGTCATGTATGAACATTAGATGTGTAATTGTTGGCTAAACATAAACAAGAAAACCCTACAAACAATCAAAAGACATAACAAGCACACACAAACCCGCTCCCCCTTACCCTGCTCCTCCCTCCCCCCAAAAAACAACAAACAATAGCACATGGTATGTAATGTAACTGTAATGCCATGTCCATAAGCTCGATTGTTAAAATTAAGGGAAATGACTCAAATAGCTCCATCCAAAAGGGAAACTACTATAAAATTGGGGAGGCATGTTGGCCTCCACCCAAGTGCATGCTTTGGACAAGTGCATGCTCAAGCTTGCTCCCAGCCATCGTGCACTTAGCTGGCGTCAACTGTAAAAAACATTTCACTGAAACAATTGTTTACATTTTCTTTTGTATTTTTATTTCTTTAGCACAGTCAAAATTTCAACAATAGTAAGTGAAGAAAATAACAAAATGATCAACATAGTATAGTATAATCAATTTGTGATCCTTTTACTTTTTACGTGTGAAAAAAGGAGACAAATTTGTACCTGATGCTCTTCCCCAATGCGCTCCAAAGCTTTTTTCTTCAATTTGTCTTTAATATAGGGATCTGCTGCTTTCAACTCTGTGACAACTTCATCAATTCGAGATCTCGCTGCTTGAAGCAATGTCTCCAGTGTAGACCACAACTCTTCGGGACGAGACAAATCTAATACCAAAAACAAAGTAGTATGCCTGGAAAAAAAATGCAACAGGCAAGGTTATGTTATTTTTCAATGTAAAACAGCACTATATCAATAATATTATAATAATTATATGTACTACATACATGATACTGCATACAAGAAGATGGTGTAACTTGATAATATATGGAAAGATAGAGGAATCCCAATAAATCTAAAGATGCAACTACTGACATGCCTCATATGGCCTGTCATGATCTATGGAAGTGAGGCTTGGACCTTCAGGAAAGCTGATAAGAACAGATTAGAAGCCGCAGAAATGTGGTTCTACAAAAGAATCTTGAGAGTTAATTGGACTGAGAAAAGAACAAGCCAGAGTATATTGGAAGAACCCAGTATAAATCGCCAACTTCTGACATCCATGAACAAAAGAAAGTTAAAGTATGTAGGTCATGCAATTAGGAATAGCAAAACAACTCTCATGGCATTTGTGCTACTAGGGAAAGAAGATGCCCCAAGAAGAAGAGGCAGACCATCAATAACCCTCATTATTTTTTTCATTTTTTTAAACTCCATATTTGAGAATGGGCCTTACATAATATGTCTGATAGCACTAATCTTTTACTTTCAAAGGACAGAATTGTATTTGCCTTTGCAGAAACGATAGGCTCTTACTGGCCTTGCCACATATGTTATCAATATGTTTGTTCCCTTTCAATTTTTCATCAATCGTCAGTCCTAAATATTTTGCTTCTGTTATTTAACTCAAATAATAAATGGTTTTTCACCATATATGAAGTAGTTGTTAATGAGGGGATTCTTTTTATTTGTGATCCTTAATAATTGACACTTTTGCAGGTGGAACTCCTTTTTCCATTGTTTTTCCCATCTTTGTAATCTGTTGAGGTCGTCTTGGAGTAGCCTTGCATCATCACTGGCTTCTTTGTTTCTATATGGCTATCATTGGCTAAGAGCCTTAGTTTTGTTCCTTCAATGTGATCAGAAAGATAGTTTAGAATAGGTAAAAGCAATGGTGCGTCACTTAAATTGTATGGAATCTTGACTCTATGGCTTTTGTGATTGCTTGTAACTAAGATGAACTGCTTGAGATTGTATGAAATTCTTTATTTCACATGCCTGTGGCTGTATCTCAATAGATGTCCATCAGAAAGCAATGGTCGCTGAGAGTATATGCTCTTCATACCGAAAAGACCTAATACCCTTGTCAGCGCA
>JBCJKE010188225.1:0-10232 GCA_039654525.1 Melibe bucephala
CCTCTAGTATTCAAAAATGTAAAAAAGTGAATTTTGGAAAAATTGACCTTGTACTGCAGTTTTGATTAAAACGGCAGTATTGGAGATAAAAAAGATATATATGCAGAGGAAAGCAGCTATCAACCATGTACAAATAATCATCCATTTGTATCAGAAATAATAAAATAGAGCAAAACATTAGGCTGGAAATATACTGAGGACTTGCTAAATCAATCCTTCTTTATAATTATGGAACATGGACACCCATCAAAGATGATGAACATAGATTAGATTCTTTCCATAGAAAAAAACAACAAAAACAAACAAGCTGCAAACTATTCTAAACATACAATTAAGAAAACAAATTATTTAATGAAAACTCAGAAGATCATTATAAAAGCCTGAATTAATTTTCTCAATATCAATATCATATCTCTTGTTCTTTTGGTTCATCTCACTTAAAACAACACCATGGATATGAGAACTAGAAAATCTTGTTATAAGGAAGATTCACTCTTGTGATAACCAGATGACCTGATAATCAAGTAAAGGCCTATGGATACTTACATCCCCATGGCAACACAACCAATGGGTAAAACCCACCAGGAGGTTGATACACCACTCGTACAAGTACAATCTTCCGATTGACAGTAAGGTAGCAAATGACCAGCTGCTCTTCATCATGGCCGACAGAGTCATCGAGGTACAGGAGACCCCATCCAATCAGGTCCCCTACTTTTACCAGCTTGCTGGCTAAAGACATATGAAATGTGCCAAAATGATAAAAATCTTAGTTTAAAGTAGTCAAGATTCGGATCATGCATTTTACCAACCATGTTTGTTATTGTCAATAACACCATGTCTGACAATCATGACCTGAGAATAACAAGGTTATATATGACTACTGAAAATATAAAAATACCAACCTTAAACACTCTATTGATTACTCTTATTGAATCTTGTTTTTCTTTACTTTTTGAAGAATTGAAACTGTATTCAAATTGTTAAATTTGCTATGTAATTGACTGATTGAGCATTTTAGGGCCATAACTCGTTAAAAAAAAAAGAAGTAAGACAGAACATTATTATTCTCAGATCATACATGATTATTGGTCATGATCATCTTTAAATCACTATTTTACAGGTATTAATAGGTGACATTTTACAGTCTCTTTATAAAACAAAATTGCATCATGGTGTAAAGGTACATCCATACAAAAACAAGGAGCATGCAAGCACACACATATCAACATGCACACATGCATGTGAATGTGAATTTACATGTATTATTGTTTACATGTATTATTATTACATGTGTCTATTACAATTAGATCTATCAATGTCATAAACAAAATAACCTGACAAAATAATACAAAATAATAACGATAATATTAAATCTGTTCTATAATATATACATTCAGTCCTAACATTATCTGAATGGTAAACTCTCAACACCTTACTTTTCTTTCAATATTCTTTGCTATGTGTTGTGGATATTTATAGATATACAAGAAAAACATTTTTTTTACAAATATTCTAAATTCTTATTCTTATTTTGAAAAACATACTGCTTTCCCCTCCAGAGTAATGGATTACAATAACCAGCCCGAAGACAGTTTATATTTATATCGATACATCTTGTACTATTTTTTATTTCTCTATTCCCTAAGATTTCTTCACCATTTGTATGAGTGTCATATCATTTAAAAGCATCACATGGAGAATTAAACATTCTCCCCAACATCTACTCAGGTGGAAAAAAAACCAACCTTTCTTCAGCCTATAAAAAGACATAGATCTTTTAGTATACATAAAGCTATAAAAAAAACCTCACTTAATCATCATCGTCCTCATTAGGTAAAGCTTGCTTGGCTTTCCAAAATGCATTTCTTCCATCCACTATTGCTGTAGATTTATTCTTGGGTACTGATAACCAGTATCATCCATCACCTGGTTGATTAAGATCTTCTTAAGGCATCCAGGAGCTCTTTTGCCACAGCTGACATAACATAGAACTATTACAAATTATTAGGGACATTCTGAGGACCCCGAGGACCCAACCATGGCAAAAAAAAAAAAAAAAAAAGAAAAGCTCCAGGACTTGATAATAGTTTTGGAATGCGTATATGCCAGCATCACATCTCTTCATTAAAGGTTATAGATTTCAATAAACCTCCCACTTACAAACAACAAGCAAAAATAATACAAGAAAAAATGTCTTGTGTTGTAATCTTAGACTGTTGGCTTTGTAATACAACAACTAACCTTCATTGACTGGCCAAAACCTTAAATAGTCGAGTTTAAGACAAGAGCTGGGTTCTGGGTCTAGAGGACAGGCAGTTGATAAGACAACTGCTGGAGGAGGTTTATCAGGTCCAAACTCCTTTGTGATTCTCACCTCATAGTGATTGTAACCTATTGAGAAGGGACATGTAAAATACTCATTTCAATAGAAGAAAAAAAACATTTTTAGAGAAATATTGTAGGGAAAAGACCAAACAAATTTACGAATGATTTCAATGGAAAGAATGCATCCCTTCTGAGAAATGTTATTAGGATCAAATTGCTGGATTTTACCACAGAAAGCAAAATTTGTTTGAAAGTAAATATTAAATAATCAAATATATCTGCCAGCCTTCATTATACCTACTTTGCTAAACATGATGTTTGCAGGGGGTTTGAAACACATACACTCTCACACACACACACACACCCACACACACACACGCACACACACAAACACAAACACACACACACACACACACACACAATCTGATAATCTGATTAATCTTTGGGCAGATGTCTCAACATTGATAGCACAGAACAAATCTGGTCGAATTAAAAGGATGTTAACTTAAGAGAAGCTATATATATAATTATAATATCCTTCAGAGAAGGTAGCCTAAATTATTGATCAGCAACCATAAGTGTAATTTCCTTAGAAGCGGCTGATGACTCTACTGTAAGTGGGATCACTATCTTGACATCACATAGATCTATCCAGAGAATGTCATCATTTAAAGGATAATAATAAGAACACATGGTGGTGTATGCTTTGGGCATGTAGAGCACATTAGCTACTGGTTAGGTCTAGGTTAATCCACACTTGGTTTCAATAGCTGGTTGGTGTGACGACTCCAGAACTACAATAAGCCTTTTCTGGTTTATGATTTGAAGAATAAATGCACACACACAACATATATTTTTTAGTCAAAATTGTTCTTTGTGGGCAAAGATAAACAGTTGTTTTTTGTTTGTTTGTTTGTTTTATTTTTTGTTAGTTTATTTGGCTTGTTTTATTTTGCTTTGGGTTTGTTTTGTTTTTGTTTTTTTGCTGATCAAAGTAAATAAAAAAAAAAAAAAAGGAATTTGATAGGACTAGTTTTACTGTTGTTAGATTTAAAAACAATCTGGAAGAAAAAATATATATACAATGTATATAAACCATATGGATATGGATCTGGAATGAAAATGGCAACAAATGTTTTCTTGAAAGCTGTCCCCCAAAGAGTTAATGGCCAAAGGAAGTATAAAATGCCTATTATATGTAGAATATTGAGAATTGTTACACACAGAACATTGTTTCATTTTAATTTCAAAAGGCAAATCAAAACAAAAGAAACCAAAATAACCAAACAAACCAAAAACAAAAAAAAAACAAAAACCCAATCATCAACAAAAAACAACAACAAAAAACAAATAAAAAACTTACAGCAAAAACAAACACAACAAAAAAAAACCCCAACAACAACAAAGTACAACAAAAAAATAAATAAATAAATTAAAAGCTGTACAAAGTAGTAAAACCTCTGTGAAGACTGTATGGTGCTTGAATAGACAATGGGGTGAAATGTTCTTGGACATAGACAGTGTTGGTTTTACTGTCAACTCTTGCTCCAGGGGGAAGACACCAATGATTTAAATTCGCCTTAAAAACAAAATACAAAGATCATATGGATTGTAAAATGTATTATGTTTACATTAAAATTTATTTATAACTGAATGATCCTATTTTTTCTTATTTACTTTTCTCTACTTGCAGAAGCAGTTGCTTTGTTATTGATAATCAACACACACATACATACACACACATATATATTATATATATATATATTATATAATATAGGAAGGACTAGGTATTGGACACAATCTGATGACAATTCTTTTTAAATGTAACCCACACTCTATCATTTTAACATGCATGCGAATACTGCCACCCAAAATCACGTTCCCCTCCCCTTGCCCTTTTCTGCCACCAACACCACTAGCCCTGGCCCTCCAGCTTCTTTTTAAAAAAATTATTTTAGAGATATTACAATACAGTGTCAACTCACAACACTAAACAAAGGAGATGCTTTCATCATGTTTTGCCATCTTGCTTCTATGACCATCTCATGTCCATTTGAACACAGTGCAACTGTTGGAAAAAATTGCTCCTTATCTCGCTGAGTGTAATAAGCAGTTCCGACGGGTTTGATGTTCTTGGTGAAGAGAGCAACAGACATCTCTTCAGCAAATGCTTCAATCTCAAGGCCAACAATATCACCTGCAATAGTAATATGATATTATTTTTTAGATTTAGATCTCAATCATAGACATGTGGTCCCATGTGGGCACCTTTATGAAATGCTCAGAGGACAATTTAGTGAATAAATGTTTCATAGCCAATAGAAGAGCTCTAATTTTGTTTTGTGATTTAGATGAGTTCTATTTAACTTCAAAATAAAATTAAAACCATTGCAATGTAACTAGGAATCCGATGAAATGACTGCATGCAATTCTTAACAAATCATTGTACTGGTGTTGTTCTTAAATACTGATTTATACATGTATCTTGTAAATTTATAATTTTAAAATTGATTTATAAACTATATCATAAGATCAGAGAGTCTTCAATTTGAGACACAATATCATTTTAAAACTGAAACTACATTGTATAATACTTTATTAACCCACTTATTCAGTTTATTTCAATTACATTAGTCTCTAGTCTCTGCACCTAAGAACATCCCATCTTTACAAAATGGTCTGGCTGAGAGGACAGTTTTCACAGGAAACAGAATTTTTTGTATATAAAAATACCCACTAGTAGCACATAAATCTCTGCCTAAAAGCACACTTTAGATACTGGATTTGGTCAACAAATTTGTTTTATTTCGATCATCTTTGATGTGCAATTTCATTTTGAAATGATCTTCATCTTAAAGAGCAATTTTACCATTACATAGCATAAAGACACCTTAGCTATTTGTAATTTTTTCTAGATGACATGCACCATGCAATAGACTGATAGACATGTTGTGCTTCCCAAGCAAAACCTGGCAGAAAACCCAGGCATTATTAGACCTATGATGTCACACTCTATCTAGATGTCCTGTCAATAAATGTTGTTGATCAAGATGTCAGAAGGGTGATAGACTTATTGTACCTCTGAGAGCCACACCAGTCCTGATGGACATGATATGTTTATTAGTTGTAACTTTGTCAAGTGAACTGTCTTGATGTCATGTCAACAGGTGGCCATTAAGTATTGGCTGTCTGGATTGTGCAGCATTAAATAACAATCAAGGTGAGATCACTTCAGTGTATTGTGAAACATCTGTAGGCTGGTAGGTTAGTTTACCCTTCCTCAGCCTCAACTAATCACAACACTTACTCCCTATTTCAGAGTTCTCGCTATTCCCAAGCAGCCTAAAATTAATGTTAATGTAGTCAAAAGGGAGGAAAAGAGGGAATGTTTAGTAATTAGACCTGTGTGTGCGAGTGTGTTTGTACACACTATGTGTGTTCATGTTTGATGTATGCTAGTGCGATGTTGATATGACGTAAAATTCATCTCAAGCACGATTCTGATAACATAGGTTACTTGTATGACCAGCTGGGTTATGGTAGGTAAGATCTAGATCTAGATTCTGCAGCATCGATACACTTTGTAGTCTAAGACCACATTAGTTTTACCCTTCGTAATCCAAGCATGGGCGAGGAAATACATGCTATTTTCGAGTTTCCCTCTTTTTCATACATGCTACTTTCTTGCTAATTTTATTGACTCAAATAAGGGGAAAAAATGGGGATTTAGATTTTAATCACTATTTCCAGGCTCTCACTATTTCCAAGTGCTTTATTTTCATGTTCTACTGTATACATATCTTAAATAGGCCTATGAATCTAAATAATGCACTGCAGGTGAATAGAGTTCAATTGAAATGAATCACAAACCAAAACCAAAATAATGACCATTGATTTTATCAAAAGCTGCATTCTTGTGCTTTAATTTCATAACATTCTGTTTGTTATCTAGATGGTCAAGGATCAACAATCCCTTTACAAAGCCAAAGAATAAAAAACTCTATCCAGAGACATTTCGTACAAATAAAAACTATATATTTTTTTATGGAAATGATGTGAGACTTTAAACAAAATGAAGTAGCACCTTCTCTGAATATAGCTCCAGTTAAGTTACCATCACTTCTTCCATTTCGGTAAAGTTTTCCATCTTTTGACATCCAGCCAACAGACTGACTCACTTTGCCTGGAAATTTGTTTAGAGGAAAATCTTTTCCAGACACACCAATACCAACATCAGAATCTTCATCTGCAAAGACAGGGAAACCATTGATGTAGGTTAAGAATTATGATGTGTGCTCAAATAAAATGTTGAATCTCCTTTTGACTCGATCAATCCTTACATATGTGGGACAGCAGTGAATTTTACAGTACATAATACTTCATTATTCAAGCCACAAGGGATGTTTTTATACTTACAATATAACCCACTCTAAATTGAGGATAATATTGATAATAAGAGGCTGAAGATTTTCATCTGAAATCATGTAATTTTGTAAATATAATCCTTCTAGTTTTTGATGTAATCTTGACTAAATTGGCTGATCATGGTTGTATTTTCATATTTCCTTTTTTGTTTAAAGCTTTAAAGCAATGAACAGTATATGCCCCTTTCTAATGGCGATGCTAAAATGAAATATTATTCTACACTTTAGATGATATTCATTAAGCACCATTCTCTCACATAACTTCTTTCTATAGCACCAAGACATGCAACCTTACTGACTAAGACTAAGATTGTAGTTAGATTTCTTCCTTTCATTTTTAACTCACAAAGCTAAAATTAAAATCATGCTGGCAAAGTTCAAACAACTCCTTTGTAACGGAATCATATGATCACAAAGGAGGCATAAGTATAAGTCTGGATCATGCAGGCCTACTCACGCAACAATCTCATTCGTAATAAAAAAAAGTTAGAATCTGTGTCCAGTGGTTTCTTAAATTGAACAACATGGATGCCTGGTCTGCCTTGAGGTAGACGAAGTTTGCAGTATTCATTGTCCATTGAGACCTCCACATCATATGATCTACGAAGCATAGAATCTGTGACAACTAGATAGAAGCAACAAGATATTTTTAATTTAAAACAAGATTATGTGAGATACAATAAGTTGAGCTGAGATGAGATGAAATGAGATAAGATATATAGGTAAGTTGAGATAAAGTAAAATTAAAGATGAGATATTACATGATTAAATGTTAATTATTCTTTTTTTTAAATTAATTTGTCTTAGACTTAGAGAATAGAAAGAAATTGTTTTGCTTGCAGAATTTGACTGAATCTTACACATTTATGTCAAGCACACCAATAGATTATCTATATACTTTTTAGGGTAAACACATTTTTTTAACAAGTTTTTAACAACTCAGTCAATCACCAGTAACACACATGCATAAAATACTCACATTGAGTCACATTAGAAACTCTCATCCACACACATAATACATAGACACATATGCTGCTCTGAAGTCTGCTATTGATGTTGGCATGATCAATTTTTTATATTTTCTAAGCTTGATGGCTTTGACATGAGACACATACTTCCTTCTATAGCAAAAAAAGGCATGTAACCTTACTAAGTAAGATTACAGTTATATTTCTTTACGTCATTTCAGCTCATAATGAAACTGACACACCGCTTATCCACAGGAGACAAAAACACATAAGAAGCACAAAACCCTATAGTCTATAGTTTATAGAAAAATACACCAGAAACAATGATAAATTATACATGTCACTGTGACCCTGAAACACACACAAACCAGTACTTCCACTTCTATTTTCCCCGAACAATAACAACAAATTAGATGAAAGAATTGTCCACCAAAGAAATTATATGTGTAACAAATTTTTACTATCTTAGTAGTATGGAGTGTACATGATTGAGGGTTTTTTCTTCCATACCAGGGTGACTGGCCATATGCATGTCTGTGTATTGTGTCCGTCACTCACACTAGACCTGTTACGGTACAGTGACTGGGATTAACAAAGACAGGGTTTGTTATTGCTCCAGGCTGACCATCTGTGTATTGAGTCTCATTGAGATGTGGTAGTGAAAGGCAGTTGTATGTTTATACCTATGTATGAAAGTTTGTTTACATTGATCTCAAGAAAGAGATAGAATGAGCAAGACTGTACAAGGGACAGATTCGACTTGCTAGAATTCAATCAGGAGTATAAATATATGCCATATAAATAAGAAGAGAGCACAGCATATAATATAGAGGAAGCAGTGCATTATGAATTGAGGGCACATATGAATCTATTTATTGTTATGCGACATTCAGCTTATTTCCATTACAAATCTTTAATAAAAGATATAGGAAATAGTATATGTAAATCGATCAGTATTTTACTATTTTCTGTATGAAGGATTGAATTAGAACATCAGCCCTGTAAAGCATATTGTTCATCATTTGGTCTATCACATTCAATGATCTGTTCTTACAATGGAGAAGAACTATCTGTGTGTAGCTAACAAAATGGATGTTATAGGTAATTACAATTTAGTTACTCAAGAACAAATTCTACATAAAAAGCATTGGTTTATTGTAATTATCTTCGAATAACCAGACAAGAGCAACATTTTAAAATGCCAGACTTACCTCAGGATAAAGAATTCAATTAATTAAGCAACAAAAGATAGTATCTTACAAAATTCTAAGAAAGATAATACAAAATGGATGACTAAATTATTGCGTGATGGAATTTTAGAGCAGATGGCAGAGAAAAGACATTTTAAACAAAATGTACTACAATACTCATATTGAGCAGAAATGTAAAATAGAAATGCAATGAAGTAAATGAAAACTTGAAATTTAGAAAATTCATCATATAGAGATTATATTTTTTATGCAGACTAAAATAAAAGTATGTTGGGGGAAATGATGCTCAAGCATTGGTTGTATAAGATCAATCAGGTGATGGTGGCATTTTTTATGGACTGTAAAGAAGATTTATCAAACAGATAACAGAATATATAGAGGAGCTATTTGAAGATAATAGAGAATAAAAGGTTATAAAGAAAGAACCAGATGGCCTACGAATTCTGAAAGAAGTTGAATCAATTAGAAAAATAAAAAAAATAAAAAGCAACATGCAACAGGACCAGATAACATCCAAAAAGAAATTACTGTAGCTCTAGATTAATTTGGGATAGAAATGACAACTTTGCTGTCTAACACTGCCGCAAATATGCCTATATCATGATTAGTCATAGACATTTGAAAGATAGGTTTTCATACAAACTCACGAACTGATATCTTAGAGATACAAATAATCACACACACTTGAAAGACAAGATGTCATGCAACTTGAGAAATACACTAACACTACATATATCTGTTATCTTTCTGGAGGTGTTACCACGTATAGAACAATTCCATGAAGTATTCCACTGCCAGCTACATGTACCTACTATATGTATAATAAGGATCTAGATCTAAAGGGGATAAATCGACTTTCTGCTTAGTTTCATCCAAACCTAGGATCTAGATTAGCTGTTATACATTATTACAGATAGATCTACAGCTTTTTTGTTTTGTTTTCTGCTTTGTTTTGTTTATTTTTTATGCAAGATACATTTTGGAAAGACACAAACCTCACATCACTGCACTATTTATATCTGAAACAGTCAAAGAAACCCATAAATAAAATTTTTCATAAATATCAACAAAGTCAATCCACTTTCATTTTCTCAGCCATGATAACATCTCTAGAGCATACCTGTTTCCCAACATATACACATGCATGCATGCACATACACTGTAGATCTAATAGTAATAATAAAATAAAAAAAATAAAAATAATAATAATAATAATAATAATAATAATAACTATAACAATAATAATAATAATAATAATAATAATAATAATAACAACAACAACAACAAAAACAACAAAAACA
>JBCJKE010188336.1:0-10230 GCA_039654525.1 Melibe bucephala
TCCCTCCCTCCCTCCCTCCCCCCCCCCCCCCCTTTCTCTCTCACTCACTCACTCTCCCTTGCTCTCTCATTAAGCCCCTTTAGCTCCAATATAGTTATAATTTTGATTGACAATGCTTTACTTTGACTTGACACTTTCAGTGATCAGCTTCAATATGGGACATTAACAATACAAGACTTTATGAAGCTAATCTCTCAAATCAGTGGTAATAGGTTCAAATGAGTTTGTTAGACCATTTCAGATTTTTGTATTGTTTTTCTAGAGGTATTGTGTACGGTGTTTAAACATTAAAGAGATTCTTTTGATGATTTATTTTCAAGGTTGTCTGATATCAAAATTGATATCATGCTGTTCCCCAAAATCCCAAGATCACATTACCAATGGTAATGACAGGGTTATAAATCAGATACAATAATACACATTATATGTGATTATAATTTAATTTTCATTTTGTCAATCAATTTTAGGTAGTATTTATTTCTAAATTTTCAAGTTTTTTTGTACTTTTTGTCCAATTTCAGTGAGAGTTCTTTTTTACCGACATGGTCATCACCACCAAATCCATGTTCGAAGTCATTTGTATTATAACATGTATTCTCAATTCAGAATGACTGTGTTGCATTCTACCTTTTATCAATATGTCACAACGTTGATCGTCTATTATTTTAGTTTTACTTCTGAGAACATAGAGCTCTCATCTTTGTCAATAAATCCTAACATTCTTTCAATGGTTTCCACAGAGTAACAAAAATCTCATCAATGATAACAATTCCAAAAAGGGACGAATTCATGAGGGCTCTAATGAGCTACTGGACGTTAAAACGTCAATCACGATTTGGAGTACCCCTATTGCGCAGGCTGCAGTCAAACCAAATGAGCAGGAATAGAGAAAGTGTGAGTTGATATCTTTTAATCAATATAATTTATTAATATAGGAAGGCATTGAGTCAAAACATTTGCTATGTTTTTATCATATTTTACATTATCATACACATGATATTTATGAAAAGTCTAAGACATATATACAGTGCATGGACAAAGCAAACAGGTTGTTGTGATTGGTCTGGGATAAGGATAAAGACTGACAAGCAGCATTTGTTACAATGTAGCCTGTATACATACAGATTAGGACATGTTATGATAAGTGTATGATTTGTTTTGAGAGGTTGCCTTCGATTCTAAAAACTCAGAATCATTTTTCAGTTACCATTTTATAAATTCTTATGTAAACTTTTTTTTTTCTGGAAGGGTGTGAGAGGCAGGGTTACCATTTTTAAAAAATAATATTAATATGAATAGTTTTAAAATGATTGTAATGGTTGGATCATCATTATTTATTGTAAATAGATTGAGATCCATTTTTTTTTTCTGAATAAATCATGATGACAGTTTGAACTCCTTTTATCCACATTATATTGCCAAATTTTTCAGTCAAGAAATGATAAGCATAGCATGGAGATTCGTGAGAAATTGAAGTATTGGCAGCGATTGCGCCAGGATCTGGAAAAAGCAAGACTCCTGGTTGAGTTGATACGCAAGAGAGAGAAACTCAAAAGAGAGCTAGTAAGTCTTGATAAAAACCATTTCCATTTTTTGGGGTGCCTACCATACACGCCTTCTACTTAAATGAAACTGAACCATTTCTAGAATTGAATGTCTCATAAAGTTATTTTAAATCTTTTTATTGTACATAGTAAGTCATGTAAAAGTATCATTATAAGTTGTTGGTTTTTAGATAGAGTCATGACTGGAGTTTTTTGCTTTCCTTTGATAGACTTCCAGTTTTATTTAGTGAAATAAATCAGCTCGTCTTTTACCTTTTGTTGGACCGATGAACTCTCTATGAAGGCTGATATATATATATTATATATATATTATATATTCTTTTTTTCCCCCTTTTATGATTAAAATATAATGTTACTAACAGTGTAAATGACAATAATTGGTGCGTTGACTGAAAGCTATCACCTCGTCAATCAACAGATCAAAGTTTATCAGATGTCTTTGGAATACAAACTGACTCCATTTCTCATGCTCTTGAGGACCACTCTGAGTCAGTTACAAGAGAAGGACACAGAAGAGATCTTTGCCAGCCCTGTGTCAGAGGAGGAGGTTAGTACAATGAATTTCGGCTTTAAATTGACTCATTTCACATTGTTTATTGATTAATATTTTTAATGCACATTTTACAAAGTGGTGGGATGGGGGAATTGTCAGTTATTCCCACATATTAATTGATCATATCTTTTTTCTTCTTTTTTTTTTTTTTTTGCAATGTTTTTAACCTAAATTTTCTTCTGCAAGATCTTCAGGAATCGATTTACCGGTGGATATATTACTATGTGAGCTGGTTTCATTTTGAAAATGTTTTTATTAGCTAGGCGGGTCTTTCCATTGAATTGTTTTTTTTTAAAGTCTTTTAAATATATTCATTGTGCCGTCTTCATTTTTTTAGGCTCCAGATTACAAAGATGTTATCAAGAACCCAATGTGTTTCTCAGTCATGCGGAACAAAGTGGACACACATCGCTACAAAACAGTGGAGTCTTTTGAAGCTGATTTTAAACTCATCATTCATAACTGCTGTACTTATAATGCCAAGGACACAGTTTTCTACAGGGAGGCTATGATGCTCAAAGAAGAGGTAAAGTTTGTGTTTAATTTGTTTTATCTTTTTTGGATTTGGGGTTGGGTTTTTTTGTTTTGTTTTTTGTTTTTTTGTTGTTTTTTTTAATTTACATTTTGTGGTTAATAAACCTCAATATCCTCAACATAGATTTACTTAATATTCTTTTATTTGATTATCATAAAGAGAGTATCATAATAAAGAAATGTTGAATTACCATGTGACAGTGTCAGATGTCCTATTATTTACTGCGAAAAGTCTCTTTTTTGATAGCATACAGTTGTGTCCTAAAAATATTTAACGAATGATTTGATCCAATTTACAAATTATCAAATTTAATGCAGGGCCTGGAAATCATCCAAGATGCTAAGAAAATCGCACAACAAGTTGGATACGACTCACAGACTGGTCTTCATTCAGATGCCCCTCCTTCCAATATCGACATGGCCAATGATGATTGTACGTATCAGGAATCGTGTGGAATTTCCATATTTCAGTATTATTTGCACTTCCACTTTATTTCCGTCAACATGATCTCCTGTAGGCTTTGTGGGTTTTTTTTTCTTTGTGGCATTCGATCATTTTTTAAGAATCTTCATTCCTCTCTTCTTTATTCTTCGTGACCATATGCTTCGTTCTGTTTTTGTTTTGTTTGTATTGGGGGAAGGGTGTGTGTGTGTGTGTGATACCCCCTTTCTCTTTTTATGGTTTTGGTTGGTTTCGTTAGTTATAAGAAATGTTTTGATTCTTTTAATAGAATAATATATTTGTTTGATGGTATGATTTGTGTGTTTCATTTGTTTTAGTTGCCTCAGGTGGGGACAGGGATTCTTCTTTTTCTTCATAAAAGCTGACAGACTCAGTCAACTGAGCATTATTGTCAACGTGTCGCTAAAAGCTAATATTTACATGTTAATGTTATATGTTTTAGATTTTGTTTAAAATCTTGTGTGTCTTTCCTGTTATTTTTGGAGAGGTATTCATTGCGGCCTGTTCATCCATCAAACCCAATATCTCTTTTCAGATGACTCTTTCCTGGTGGATGCTGTCAGTAAAGATACACCTTTAGAAGAAAAGCTCCAGATTCTTTTGGCAAGAATGGAAGAAGCTAGCAAATCATTGAAAGGAGGTATGTGTTCTAACTTAGCAAACAGAAGAAAAGAAAAAGATATTGTCTTTGTACTGTATTGAAATGTTTTTGTGGGAAATAACCTGTTATATGTCTAAAAAGTGATGGCCTCGGTTGACTTTGTAATTTTATATTCATGTCTGCACTGTGGCAGTCAGCGTTGACTCGTAGTAAAATTAAGTTCAAAATGGTATTAACTTTTCTATACTAAATTGTATTACGTATATATGCCAATGTAACCAATTTCCATATGTATTATTATCATGGTGATGCAAGTAGCATTAAAAGTATTCTTTCCCTCTGTATGAGATCAACAAGTTAGCAAATTTAATACAAAGATTGATCAAGGAGTTAACAAATTTAATACAAAGATTGTCCACAAAGCAGCTTAAAGAAAGTGGTCCTGTGGGATAAGGAATTATCTGTGATTGTATGTACATGACATTACTGACACATTTCCTCTCTTGTGTCTGCATGTTTCAGGGAAGAAAACAAAATTTTTGAAAAAGATCCGATCTGAGATTACTACTGTTCGTCGCAAGTTAGCATTGAGTAAGAAAAAGAAAGGGGTCAAAGAGGAGAAGAAAGAAGTTGTTGAAACCAAGCAAGAGGACAATGAATCGGACAAAGACAAAGAAAACACTGGCAAGAAGGAAGCTGGCAGTATGGCAGATGTGGGTAAGTATATTTATGCTAAAGTTTAGGTCAGTTTGATTTGGGGGTTTTGTTTTTGTTTAGTCTTTTTGTTTTTTGAGAGGGGGGGGGGGTATTGTTTTGGGTTGTTTTTTTTTTTAGGGAGGGGGGTTACAGTGCGGATCCTGTTCTCATATTTTCTTTGCTTTCCACCTTATCCTGATTTATTCTTTGTCGTTTAAGAAAGAGGAACTAAACCATGCTGTCCTTTTCTCATTTGTTTCATCCAGAGTCTGATGAGGAGATAGATTCCAAACCCCCAAAATTATCCCCCATTTCTTCTCCAAAATCTTCAAGAGGCAGTAAAACTCCATCGTCCACTGCAACAAACACATCCACCCCTGCCTCCACACCAGCAATTGGTCAAAGACGACCCTCAACTCGAGGTGGTAGGGGAAGGGGAAGGGGAAGAGGGAGGGGTCGTCTATCCCTCACTCATTCGAAAGAATCAGAGACGCTTGGGCATCCAGGTGATTATTCCTGTTATTGTATTAGAGCTTTCATTATCGTCATTGCCACTGGTTTTTGCTTATTGGTACAGTGGTATCAATTATTATATAGGGACTTAATTTTTATTTTTTTAAAAAGAAAGTAAACCACTGGTTTTTGCTTATTGGTACTGTGGTATCAATTATTATATAGGGAGTTAATTTTTTTTTTTTTTAAGAGAAAGTAAATGAAAAAAATGCAACGAATGAGTATTTTTAAGTATTTTAAAATGCAAATTTTATATCTCAGTATCTATTTTTAAGCATTAGTTCTTTATATTTATAAATATTCCCATCTTAGCGCAGTATACCAGCATAGACGTGTAGTTCTTTCGTACTACCAATGAATGTTTTATTTTTATGTTTAGCGAACACTGATCCTTGTGCTTTAAAAGAGTTTTTGTATGGTATGTTTTCTTCTTGTTTTAAAATAACATATAAATATAAAATTTTGTGTTGGTTTACAGGCGACAAGAATTCAAATGATCAAGACAAGGCCAGCCCCAGCTCTCCAGACCCGTCAAATCGTTCTGACTCGAAGGATAGTGCTGGAAAGGGAAGCACCGTGCACACACCTTCTCCAGCTGGTGTCAACCGCCGCACTGCTGTCTTGTTCAACAGCAAGAAGGTGCGAACAACCCCTGTTTCCAACAACACTTCAACATGCTCTACCTCATCAACTTCCCTTACTAGCTCATCGGCACCTCAAACAACCACTGCCAAGAGGGGCACTGGTAGAGTTGCTAAGACCAGGCAGCAGCAAGAGCAGCAGCAAAACCTGCAGGTCAAAGTAACTGAGCCGACAGAACCAGAATCGGTCTCTTCTACTCCTGCTGTGGCTGCCAGTGATGGCCCCATCAGTCCTCGGTCCACCAGGGGTCCTGCCAGTCCTGTATCGCGTAAACGATCATCAAGCATGGCTGGCCATTCAACGGTGGAGTCTGAATCGATATCAACTCCTTCTCCAATGAAGAAGCCAGTCATTACCACTACCTCGGCTACAAATGAACTTCCTCCCACTACATCCTCTCACGTAGGTGGGCCAGATATATCGACGGAAAGCTTTAAGGCCTATCGAGTCAAGGGTCATATTCGCAGTAGTTCCGAGTCAGATTCCACAGATGAACTGAGTAGTGGAGATGAGTCAATGTCAGAGCAGAGCTCAGACTCGTCTAGCAATCACACACCATCTGGTGAGTAGCAAAGAGCTTTTTATTTCCTAGACCAGGCTCACTTCATGCGGACTATTCATCATCATCTGTCAGACTAAGATAATTTGATCAATGTATGCTCTCAGATTTCATGAGATTCGAAAATGTTGATACATCTTGTATTTTGTATTTATAATAATGAGATCAGATTTACATGATATAAAAGGATGTTTTTGGAAGAACTTTCTCTATGTCATCTCATATAAGAGTGTAGATCGCTTACCTGTTCCACCTTGTCTCATCTGTTTCCATATGAGGTCTAGATCTGTGATCTTAAGCTTTTTGGGTTTCATTTTACATTATTTTTTTAGGTTTCTTTAGGGTTATTTTTGTTTTCCATTTGTGTTTGTCTTCCCCTCAGTGCACGTCCGAGCCCCTATGTATGCCTTTTATTTACCCTTCGAAATATTTTTGTTGCCTTTGCATCAGCTCATGAGTCCTACAAAATAATCTTATTGACTGTTACGGTAAAATGGTTATATACAAATTAGTGAGAGAGAGGAAAAGTTGATATTTGATCAAAGGTCGAATTTGAATGGCTTCTTTATCCTTATTCATTTGCACTGATAGTCACTTTTTATGCTAACTCAGGACTTTGTTTTTTCAGCAAACTTCTCATGTACAAATGAGTTGAATCATTAGGTATGCTTTTACAGAATCTGAATTTTGATTCATATTTGAATTGAAGCGCCAAAAGTGTTTGTCCTTTGCTGAGAGTAGAAATTGGCTCATTTACCACCCATTTCATCCAATTACGATTCATTTTGTAGGACTATATTCATACACACATGCACACATTGTATCCCCATGTTTCACTCTCCATCTCATGATCATTTTCCTTGATTTTTCTATTATGACATTGTGTAGAGAGAAAAAAAAAGATTTTTAAAATTCTCTTCAATTATGTATACATGATTGTGAATATATATTATTATGAATATATAAACGTAAATTATACCCATTACATATCAGCTTCATCCTATTTTCACTTATTTGTTTTTGTTTTGTTTATGTTCTTTTAATTTCTGTTTGGTTTTACAGTTCATTTATTTTCTTTTTCACCTCTAAACGTTTTTTGCCTGCTTCTAAAGCCATATTTAGCATGTTACATATTCACTTTTATGATTTCTTAACATGCGATCATGCCATTGTATAAAGATATAAAAATAATTATGTCTAAATTCTGTGGCCTTCATAGGCTTCTTTTGATAGCTGTCTTAACGTAATGTGACGTAATATTATAACAGTATAGTAAAAGTCTTGTGCATCATGCTGTGTATTTATTAATACCGGTATATCACTTTCAAAAGGTTTATCAATGACAAAAATTCAGTCATTCTTACAGAAATGAAGCAGGCATTCAATAAATTAGGACATTGAATAAAAGATTAAAACAATAAAACAGGGTTGTATTTAGGTATACATTTACTATGAGACTCCGCTTATACTTGTTTTAATTGAAAGAAAAGCGAGGTAGCCACAGCCATTAAAGAGGACGCATAGACTGTTATAACCGTCTATTTTGTCATGCTTAGGGTATTTGTAAATCTAGTTCCGTCCTAATGTATCAGTGCCAGTCATCGGGATTTTTAGAAGGAAAGAAATTTGTCGGACATACAGCGACTGAGGTTTCACCTATCTTGATTGGTGTTGGGGGTTTGGAATATCTCGTTTTTACAAGTGTTTTATGATCTGTAATATGACATACAGTTTGCACTGTATATTCTCCTCGGTGTAGGTCGTAATTACGGTGCCCTGTATAATATAGTGATTGTAATTCATAGTAGTTCAAAAACAAGAAGTGCTCAAGAACTGGCTAAGGACAGTCTTGATTACTGTCACCCCTTGGGAGATCCCACTGAGGGACATCATCAGTCTAGAATTCCAGTGGTATTTGTACCATGATTGGTACCTTGCTCGTACTGTAATGCCAGCTGAAGATGGTAGCTATTACTATTACATTCTCTGCTTTGGCCGGCCAGTTCATGTTTTTGCTGTCTTCTGGTGTCTTTCTTTATTACTTTCTGTTTGTGTTCAGTATTGCGTGCAGTTTTGCAATCATATCTACATTAGGGTCTTATTTGTAAAGGCGTCCACTGTATACAAGTTATTGGGAGGAGGCCGGGAGATTGAGAAGCGAGGCGATGAGACTATAACTATAACTATAACTATAACTCGGGGTAAGCTACCATTGGAGAGATGTAGAAAATATGATGTTGACTTCATTGTTGTTTTAAGGTTTTATTTTTCTTTATTTGGCATTTTTTGTTTAGCTTTTGTTAATTTTGGTTGGTTTTTTGGTGTTATGTTTAAAAAGGGGAGGTAGGGGAGTTGTTTTTCTGCTCAAATGGTATGTGCCTCATAATATTTCCTCCATTTTCGGTTGATCTAGATTCTGCTTTTGTTCAAGATTTAGAAAGACAATTCAAATGTATTTTGTAAGGAAGTTCCATTTGCTACTGGTTTTCCTGTTGGAGGAGTTGCCAAGTTCATTCAAATTAGGTGATGGAAATCGCACTGCCCAGTTTTTTTAGATAAGGATGCCAGGTACTCTGAATTTATAGCACAGGTCAAGTTCATAATCTGAAGTATGATGATTATGATTCATAAAAAGCAAAACCAAGCACAACCATATAATGTCATTATAATGGTTGGAAGAAATAAAGACATAAATGAATTAATATTTTTTTTTTAATGAAAATCTTTTTGAATCCTGAAGACCCAAGTTCTGAATGTCACAAAATGTAGGTATTTGGATCTAGAGGAGGAGTAGGACATCCTTTATGTGTTTTGTTTGCTCTTTGTTTCGCTTCCTTCTTTGTTGTCTTTGCTTTGTTTTACTCTTCAGTCTTTTTTATTTCGTTGGCCTTGGAGCCGTCTTTTTAAAAGCTGCATTCTTCAGGATGCCATAACTTAAATGTAAATTTAAAAATGTAATATGCATAAAGTAGGATTGAAACAGTCTAGCGAATATAAACACCTTCTGGAGATACAAGCCTCAAGAGAGACGAAAGCAGATGAACAAAGTTGTACAGGAATTTGTTACATGCAATTGAGATAAGATACAATTTTTTTGCTCACGAAAAAAAGTGGCTTGATGATTCCTTTTTCTGGCATCAGTCCCACGCTTTCAGTAGATGAGCACTAATGCATTAGTTCAGTGTTACGCAATAATGTATTTTAAAACAATAGGCCATGAAAGTTTCGCTGTAATCCCACGAACACATGCAAAAGAATACACTGGCCGTCCATACGTCACTTAAGCAATTATCTAACGCTATAATTCCCAAGTTATGATGGTCAACATATCCAAAAACATGCTGTTTTATTATTATGTTCATTTTTGCGATTTCGCAGGAGGAAAAACAACAGACCTTGACTATTGATTAATCGTTTCATGGCATTCATTTATTTCCTCATTGACTCAATTCCATTTTATTCCATTCGTTCCATTTATATAATTATATTTATTTTTTAATTTTATTTATTCATTCATTTACTCATCGTTGCTATTGCCTGCTCGCTTCCGCTTCTTAACCCTCTTGCCTTCTTACCCACTGCCCCGCCCATCCCTGGCACCCGACCACCCTCCCATTCCCCACCTCCCCCCTCTTTTTTTTTTCTTTTGGTCAATCTACAAACTGCTGCATACGTCTGTCGTTGCTGTTGCTGCTACTGCCGTTTCTTCCACGGTCGTCCGTTGCGCCTTGGTCAAAACCACTACCACCACCACTACTACTACCACCACTACTACTGCTACTACCACTACTACCACCACCAATCAACCAACCATCCAACCAACCTACCTACCAACCTACCGACCAACCAACCAACCAAACTGCCCTGCGCTTTCACGCCAGAGCGCATCAGGCACACCAGCCTCAGGGAAGGCCCCGAGGGCTCCGACCTGGCCGAGAGCACGGAAGGAATGTCGCCGGCCACCTCGCCCTTATCCTCAGGTAGCCAGTTGAATCAGTAACCGTTGATCTCTTGCATCGGACGTGGGTATCATAATAATAATAATAATAATAATAATAATAATAATAATAATAATAATAATAATAATAATAATAATAATAATAA
>JBCJKE010188446.1:0-10228 GCA_039654525.1 Melibe bucephala
ACTGAGATAAAACAACATTCTTCAACCATGTATGTTGGTTGGTTTAAAATGTTGAACATTTTAGTAAATTAATATATGTACACGAATATGAACAAAAATAAATCATTGCTAAGGGCATAAATAAGTCAAGATGACTTAATGAATAAATATAAATGATATAGAAACGAATAAGAATATAAATAAAAACAAAAATATAATAAATACTGTTATTTTTGTTTGATGTTGTTGTCGCCGTTCCTGCTGTTGTTGTTGCTGTTGTTGTTGTTGTTGTTGTTGTTTCAGCCTGTATCGTTGGCTGTTGTTTGACTTTTTCTTTTGTTTGTGTTTTGTAGCTGTTGTTGACGCAACAACAGCTAAGTACTGTTGGTGGCTTTGATATGCTCATGTTGTTTTTACCATTTGTCAAATCATTTTCCTTCTACACATGTACATAACAGATCGGCTTTTATTGGAGTCTTTCTTTATGATAACCAAATTCTTCCAAAAGATACTGTGATGTACGGAGATAGGTGTAATAATGACGCGGCTTTGGTCCAATTGGCTAAGGTATTAAAACACAACTTTGTGTTTTTGATTCTCGTTTTAATTGACGCTTTTGTTTGAATTCATGCCCTTCTCATCATTCGTTTTTTAAATCATTATATAAGCCTCAATTAACAAATAAAAACAACAAAAAACAAAAATAAATAAAAACTCAACCAAAAAAAACAACAACAACAACAAAAAACAACAAAACAACAACAACAAACAAACTCGACAACAAACAAACAACAACAAAGACAACAACAAATGAACTAAAACAACAACATGAAACAAAACAAATCAAGCAAAATGAAACGAACCTGAACCAAACAACAAACGGTAATAATATTATTATAGTGATAATGGGTCAATTATTGTCGTTTTCAGCGTATGATTACTTACTTCTTCCTGAAGAGAGTCAACGCCAAGAAGGCTATTTGTCATGCAGCACCGGTACTGTTTTCCTTCTATCCATTAGCATACACACATACATACAGGCCAGTCGATCTAGATCTAGATCTAGAGCTAGATCTATATATTATATTCTAGATAGATCTAGATCTACTTCTAGCTGTAATCACTTGCGGGGGAGTAGATCGGATGTCATGACGGAGTATTATTATATTATGACCAAAATAAACAATGATGATAAAATATAAATCTAGGAGCTTTACTTTTCAATTTCAAGTATTCCTCATTGCAGTCAGTGTCGGTTAAATAACAAAATAATCAAAATTTTTACTTTAACAAAACAAAACAACCCTTCCCCCGAAAAAACAAATGAAGTGAATGTGGCTATGTCCCTGGATGCCAGGAATGAGCGTACGGCACAAGTTTGGGCATATTTAAGTAAAAGCGCTATTTCCCTGAACTTTGGTACCACTAGCTCTTCGGCCATTACCACCAGCAAAATCGAGGGACATAACTCTTGAAATTTTACATATATTATATGTATAGCTAATTAAATGTCTACGTTGAGAATAGACCAAATTTGCCCAAATTCCACTCACAATACTCAATACTGATTAACCCGTGTAGAGTTGACCTACTTTTGCCGATGTTTATAGACAATAGGGGGGGGTCTGCCGCGTGGCTTTGTTTCAAAACGAGGGGGTAGGTCTATGCAGCCATTGACAGGTGGAAAGGCATATCAACCCTTTAGATCTAATAGTGAAAAATTTCAATTATGTCTTAGAAGGGTGTCCTAAGATCAGTAGGATTGCTAAGATTATATAGGATATCTTTTGTCAACTAAATAGTTTTCAGCAATACATAAGCTGTAGAAAACCGAAAACAATGGCCAGAAGATGAAGCCGTGACCAACGGTCAGCTCGTGGTAAAATGCTTTGATAATATAGTGAATGGGCTACCCAGAGTCACATGATGCCCTACTTTGCAGAAATAACAAAGCCGCTAGGGGGCCTTATAAAGCCTCAATTAACTTGCAACCTGATTGGTTACTATTTATAATTTCACTAGTAACTTCCTGGTTTTTTTTTTGTTACTAAAATAGTATCAAAATTTTCCATTTACTGAGGTCAGGGTCGATGTTTGACAGGTACCACCGGCGCGCCTCACGGGTCAAGAGTTCACGCTCTCCATGTAACACACGCGCGCTTGGCGGTAGCGGTAATCTACGTTCGGCAGGTCGAGCGATAGCTTTACAAGGGTTAAAAAGTGAAAATGCGTAAATCATTTTTAGTCTGTGTTTTTTCCTGACAACTGTGAAAAGTATGAAGTTTCAAAAAATATTTGTAGCATTTCTAGAGTCCCATGGTGACTGCCAGTGACTGGTAGTAACAAATGAAGAAGTATCATTTCCCTGGTCACTCTCTGTGCCTCCCCTATCAGTCTCTCTCTCTTATTTCTTTTTATCTCTATCTGCCAATCACCCTCTCTTTCCCCTTCTCTCTCTATTTCTTCCTTTTTTTTTTTGTTTTTCCCCCCCCCCCCCCCCCCCCCACACACACACACACGCACACACACACACACTTTTTATCTCTATTTCTTTCTCTCTTATTTTCTCTGCAATGCAATTCACATTCTCTTTCTCAGTCTTTCATTCTAACACCCCACCCCCCATACACACACACAAGAATGTGCAGCATTTTATTGTTATAAAAGCATTTTATTCAAAATCCATAATGAAACAGACACATAAATGAATAGTAAATCGGCTGATCATGAAGATCAGCAAGTTGCCATTCATTATTCGATCTCTTGGTCAGATCGCTGTGGCATTGTACTAGACCACACTGCAAATGACCACCGTGGTAATTATGTTTTATAATGGCTGCACATTTTGAAAAACTGTTCATGAACACTATACTACTCATTTTATGCTGATCAAGAAAAGCTATCATATAGAGTCTCTATTAGTATGTTGCACCCATAATAAAGTAAGAGAAGTCTCAAAGATTGGCAGCAGGGGAAATTGAAATAGGGCCTAGGCCCTAGGCTGGTGTTATGCTTATTGACTGTTTTGAATGGTGTGGGCCTCTCTGTCCCAGGAGTAAAATTGGTAGCTGAGGCCTTAAGTGAAGCTACTTATCTTGCACAACCACGCATCCGGCCCCACCATGTGCTTGCATGCACATATATGTTGTCAGCGTTCGCGGTTGCATGAGTCCATCTGCTGATTTTTCTTTGGATTTCAGTGTCGTGTTTGATCATGTTTTGTGGACAAATTAAATAATTACATGTATCGCAAAAAACCTATGAAACCTGTACATTTTTATTTAGTTTATATACATTAAACTTGAAGGCAGCCCTAAATTCCATGGTTTGATTTGGTCTTTATTATGAGATTTGGTGGATTACGAGTTTGAAAATTGTTTTTTATCCTTTCTCTGTTGTGTTACTTCTATTTCTCTGTTTGTTTATATCATGCATGAGAATGATGAGTTGATTAATGAAGATGACAGAATAAATTTGAGTGATCGTGTTTGTGTGAGATTGAAAATAGTAGTAGGCCTTTTGCATTAATGCTGACGATCTTGTAGCAATGGAATTGCTACGCCTGGGCTAGTATTCTAAGAGAAGTGTGGATGCCCAGCCACACTCTCTTCCCCTTTGATCGTTGCCTCTTCTGATTTGAGTAATGAACTGGTCAATAATTCTGAGGCAGAAGAGATTGTAGGGGTGAATGAGTCAGAAAGAACGTTGGTAGGAATTGAATTTTGCCAGGGTGGGGGCCGATGTGGTCTGCTCTTATCGATTTTAGCCACCATGGGTTCTTTTACATGTGCAAAGGCACATGGGACCTCCTAGTTTATCGTCCGTCTCCGATAGGACTAGGTACTCATTTATCTTGCCTACCACAGGACAGAGAGGCGGAAAAAACCTGAAAAACTCAGATTTTAAATCAAGCCTGCACAGCCTGGGAACGAACCCTTGACCTTTGGCTTGGTTGAGTGCTCTAACCACTGAGCTATCCGCGCTCCATACATTGAAAATAGTATGTCTGATAATATCCACTGCCTCCATCATCACCTCCAGGCCGTCAATTGGGGGGAGAGACAGAGAAGGGCTTTTAAATTTAAAAAAAAATGTAATGTTCTCTGTGGTCAATTTGCCATTGGTTTGGATATATATAGAATCCTCTATGAATGAAAATCTTGAGGACCAGTGAGGATTAGCCCTTCATCATCCTGCTCACTGAGTGAGTATGCCGACTCCTTTTCTTTCAGAAATCTTAACACTGGATGTGTTTGAGTCCATGAGGTTGATCACCTGAAAAGTTTTTGGAGAATTTAAAAGTGTTCCAAAGTAAATACTCTAAAATCTCAAGACAAAGCTGAATTCACTTTTTAACAAGCAAAATATACTTGCTTTCCACTCCAGACCCCTACTTGATGTGTTGATAAGTCATTAATCTTAAGAATAAAAATTGTCTATAAACATTCAAAAGATAGGATATCTCTTCAAGATTAAATCTTTTCAGTTTCCTTTCACATCATTGAATAATGATAAGAAAGAGTGAAAAAAGAAAAGCTAAAGAATCTCACTGCTCTCAACAAGCGGTGTCGAAAAATTCAGCGTAGCTGTCATTTCCATTGAGCATTTAGGGGATGCTAACAACACCAACTGAATATTCGCTGACCAGTCACTAATTATTGTAAACAGTAGGTACAGATGCCTCCATATCACTAGTTTAATGCAAAAGGACAATGAATATATCTAATAATTGGTTTGATACTGATACCGAAAGTCAAAGAAAGAGAACAGACAAAGAATGAAGGCTTTGCAGAATCTGCATGACACCATGACACCTCTAAATCATAAAAAAAACCAAATGTTTTTTGTTTTTAATAATGTACATCTATGCAGTCATTAAATGCATTTGTCAGGAGTGCTTATAACTCAAATGTATTAAAAATATATTATATGGATATTCAAACATATTTTACAGAATGTAGCATTGCGACACCAGGTCGGTCTGTGATGTAATTGATTCAGACCTTCAAACAAAAGTGAAAGTACATTATTTATCAAAATTAAAGCACAGATCTTGTAAACCATTCATATAGTTGATAAAAAATAATCACTTAATGCTCACATACTTCACTCACTCACCTTTTAGGTCCATGCGACTTACGACTTAGGGCCGTGCTGCATCACAATCACTGGGAATTAACTGCGTTGATTCCCAGTTGTCCAACTGTGTAGCTTCAGCTGCTTTGACTGTCCTGGCTGTCAATTCAATTTAATTCAAAAACTTTATTCATCCCAAAGAAGGGGACATTGAAGTATACAGGCGTTTTTAAAGTAGATGGAAATGATGAGCATATTTACAAGTTTGTAAATGTACAAAAATTTATAATTGATTCGATACAGATTAGACACCTTCATATAGTTTAAATGTTATTATTATATCACATACATACACTCACATGATGTATGTTTGCATACGTATATATAAACACATACACGCACTTAAAGGTTTATATACCTACATATGCATGCAAACAATACATATATATATAGTATAATAAACAGATCAATGATCATAGATATATTAATTGGAAGATGCGAATACATACATACATATGCATGCTCACAATACATAATCTATAGTTATATAGTATATTTTAATAAATAAACAGACCAATGATCATAGATATAGTAATACAAAGATGTGAATAAACTCATTGATAGAAAGTGACTCTATAGAAAGAGATAATTATGAAAATGTAAATATATTTACATTAAATCAGTTTTTGTTTAGGAGCCTGATGCCTGTCGGTAAGAAAGAATTTAGACGTCGCTGTGTTTTTGTTTTTATGTGAATAAATCTGTAGCATCTTATAGTTTTTGATCTAACAATGTAAGGGAAAAGAGGGTGAGCTTTGTTATCTGATAGTGAGAATTCTTCTCAAGCATTTGTTTTCGGAAGGTTTCAAGTTCTTTGCAAATGTTGTCTGTTGTTTTCCATGATTCGGCTCCATAAAGGAGAGCAGCCAGGACGTTAGTCTTACAGATTCTTAAGTTTGTTTTCACAGATATTTTCTTGGACTTTCATAGGTTGTTCAGAGTGCCAAAGGCTTTCTTTGTCTATATTTTCCTTTTGTTAATTTCTGTTTGTACATTTCTGTTGTGAGAAATTTTAGAGCCCAAGTATGTAAAGTTTTTGACATTTTCTACATCTGTACCATCAATTTTTAGGGTTTCTGTTTGGTTGCTATTAATCCTCATAGATTTTGTTTTGGCTGTATTTATTTTTAGACCAATTTTTTTTGCATTTTATGACAGTTCCTGTGATTAATTTTTCATGTCTGTAAATCTGTGGGACAGTAGAACAATGTAATCTGCAAAGTTCAGATATTGAAGTATATCAGAAAATGTGTATCTGATTCCTGCCTTTTCTTTTTGTACTGTTTCTTTCATTAGCCAATCAATGGCCAGGAAGTACAAAAACGGCGACAATATACAGCCCCGTTTGATTCCTGTATCTATCCTGAAGGCATTTGATATTTCTTGTCTGCATATAACTTTTGCGTGACAACACATACAATTTTTGATGGCATCCCTTAAGGCCTCATTATACTCCATAGAGCTGGTCGGTGCAGACTGTTGAACGCCTTTTCAAAATTATTAAATGTTGGCATTAAGGTGGCATTCCATTCCTGGCATTGTTCAATTATCTGGCGCAAGGTAAATATGTGGTCGTGATATTCTTAACATTCTCCTTACAAACCATATTTCTGTTGCTTCTGATATTTTTCTCATACTTGTTGATATATTCCAACACTCACAGCCATACAGCAGTATTGACCTCACATACGCTTTTGAAACTATTTTTTGTTTCCATTGAAATATTTCTATTTTTTAAGATATGGCTCATTTTTCTGAAACTGTCTCTTGCAATTGCAATTCTTCTTTTAATTTCTGTATCGTTCTTCCCATCTGACGTGATTATTCATTCTATTTTTCTCTCCATTACTTTTCAAGTTACAGGTTGGATTCATTAATTTTTTGGAAACAACCATGCATTCTGTCTTCTTTACATTTAAAAGAAGCCATTTACGTTCACTTTCAGTGACTACAACATTAAGAAGATTTTGGATATCTTTTTCTGAAGTTGGGAGAAGAGCTGTATCTTCTGCACACTTAATGTTGTGCATATTTTCTCCATTTACTTTGATGCCTGGTTTACCTTCTAAATAACTAAGGTTTGTTTCAATTAAAGAGATCAAGTGACATTACACAGCCTTCTCTCAATCCTCTTTTTATAATTTTTGATTCGCTTCTCCTTCAATTCTAACAGCTGCACTTTGGTCTCAATATAGGTTCCTTATAACTCTTGTCTTTCCCATCGATATCTAATCTATCTAAGATAATGAAAAGTTCCGTGTATGTCTTACATTGTCAAAAGTCTTAAGAATGATCAATAAAACATATGTATAAATCTGTTTGAACTTGAATACGTCTTTCCATTAACATTGATAGGGTAAAAAGGACATTTCGGGTACCTTTGTCTGGAACAAAGCCAAATTAAGTTCTTGAAATCTCAGGTTTTAAAGCTTGTCATTCTACTCATTAATATTCTAAGCAAGAATTTTGTAATGTGACTCATGAGACCTTCTTCTTTACCAAATTTCATTTTCTTTTTGGCATTTTCTACTACATCTTTTAATATTTGTGGTCCATCTAGCTCCTTCATTATCACAGAAAAATATTCCGCCCGCCTATTCAAGACATCGTGTTTGTCCATTAGTATATTGCCTTGTATTGGTTTGATTCACCCTGAGGAAGAACATCCTTTCTTTCCACTAACTTCCCTGATTTTGGTGTGCATATATTTACTATCTTCGTTTTAGTTAATTTC
Organism: Melibe bucephala; assembly: GCA_039654525.1. Classification (NCBI taxonomy): domain Eukaryota; kingdom Metazoa; phylum Mollusca; class Gastropoda; order Nudibranchia; family Dendronotidae; genus Melibe; species Melibe bucephala. The sequence goes on from JBCJKE010188446.1 coordinate 7,850, forward strand.
TTTTTCTAGTTACTGATCATTTATCCATTTTTCTTTGGCTTCATTGCATTTCTTTTTTATTTCTCTCTTCAGTATTTTAGATTTTTCTATATCTTTCTTTGTTTGCCTTTGCTTTTCAATATTCTAGAATGTCATTTGTCATCCATTTCTTATGTTCTTTTTTATTTTTTTTAGGGATATTTTCAGTCATAGCTTCATTAATTGACTTTTTCATCTCCTGCCACATTTCTTCAGTTTAGGTAAAATTTTCTAGAAGTTCAAATCTATTTTTTACACTAACTGTTAAATTATTCTTAGTTTGCAGACCTGTTCTTAAGAGATCTACTTTAAATTTGGTTTGTTGGGATTTCTTCAATTTTTTTTTTTTAGTTTTGTCTGTATTTTACAAACTACTGACACATGGTCACTGTTACAATCTGCTCCTGGCATGGTTTTTGTTGATTTTACAGAATTTCTAAATTGCTTTTAAACAAATATGAAGTATATTTGATTTCTAATCTTGTCTCCTGGGCTAATCCATGTGTATCTTCATCTAGGATTGGTTTTGTACCATGTGTTTGAAATAATAAGACTATTTTTTCTACACCAATCGATGAGTTTACTTCCACTTTCATTTCTTATGCCCAGACCCCATGGGCCAACTATAATGTCTTCCATTCGTTTGTCATTCTTCCCTCTATATCTTTTTAATAAAAATAATAAAAGTAAATCCACAGTGTCGTAAATGTGAGGGATGGCACACAGAAACAAAGTCATAAAAACGAAATTGTATTGAATTCAATAAAGCCATTGCTACCATAGCTTCATGGATCGTTAAGCTTTCTCATAAACAAGCCCAATCACACCTTTATGATAGTTTGATTGCAACTATGTAGGTTACACAGAAAATTGGTTTTCTCAAAGCCATTCTATTTTCAACCACATGCATCCTGTGTTTAACTGGGGTTAATTATTTTTATAAACCCTAATACTAATTTTACTTGCTTATATGAAAAAATCTAACCTCTAAATCACATTAAATTTTACTGCTTATTTCATAGAGAAATAATTAGATCTAGACAAATTTATAAAAGCCCCATAAAAAATATTTACAATTACAGAGGGAAGAATTTAATAAAGAAAAATAATAAAGAAAAATTTGTGGTTCCACTGGGAATTGATATGGTAATCTTTTACTTTTTAGCATCTTTCCATGATTAGAGGGAACTAATCAATTTTTTGATGCTTTTTTATGGAGCTTGGTTTCAAACCTTGATTTTGGCAGGTTTCACTAAAAGTGGATAAAGTCAAAGGATAACTGAGATTTTGATTTGCTCCTGCTCTGTAATTAATGAGTTTTTCATGAAAAAATGTGCGTCATGTGTATGATTATATGGAAGTAAGGAGATAGAATGAAGAGGGCTTTGATTTTTCAGTATCTGTTGGGTTTTTTTGGGTTTTTTTTTTTGTGAATAAAAATTGTGTTTTGAATGTCACAATGTGGACAAATGAAAGTTCCTGATGTGAAAGATAGGTATGATTTTGTTTTTATTTCCCACAGAAAAGCAAATAAATCTTTATTTTTGTTCAATTATGATGCAATGACTTTTCTGTGTCAGTAAACAATATAATCTCAAATAGTGCTTAAGCAGCAACAATGGAAACAGAGAGTCATTTTGCATACAACACCCCTTTATATACAATAATAGGACAGTGCAATGTTCTCTTGCATCATTTTGATCATATATGACTTTTATATCATTACTCAATTTTTTTTCTATTTTATCTTTTATCTGTCACACGGTGACTGTTTAATGGTTGAAGGCTTGCAGACTAAAGCTCGAACAAGCAGACCATATTATATTCAAGAAGAGTGGTATTATAATCGTCTACCATGTGCTGAATGTTGTTGTGTCAGTTTGTGCACAGTTTTGTGTATTATTTTATGGAGGAACTCTGTACAAAGACAGTAGCACAAGATGAAAGAGTAACCTTCTTATTCATCTTTGTGATCATCTTTTAAGCTAGGTTTTCTTTAGTAAAACACATTTTTCTGTATATTTTGCTTTGATATTTCATCACAGTTCACAGAGGAGAAACTTGGCACTGCAGAAAAGACAGAACTTGATGCTCAATTTGAGAATTTGATGCAAAGATCAGACAAGACAAAATTTTGGTCAGAACAAATCCTGAAAAGCACAGAGGGTGTGCTCAATCCAAACCCAAGTATACCAGATTTTTAAAAAAGATTTCTTTTACTTTGAATATTATTATTTCTATTATATAGGGAAATAATAGACCCTTTTGGGTAGACTCCTCTGCTACAATCACCCAATTCTCCTGATTTAGCACCTTCTTGTTTTCTTTTCGGGCCTTTGATAAAAAAAAAAAAATACACAC
>JBCJKE010188667.1:0-24094 GCA_039654525.1 Melibe bucephala
AATGGTTTATGGATTTTGCTGGCTTTTTTTAAAAGTGTCCTTTCTTGCTGCTTTTGTTTTGTTTGGAAGAAATAAAAGTGTGAATAGGTGTGAGAATGCAGCTCATAGAGAAAGTTTTCCAAGCACAACATCATGGTACAAAAAAAAAAAAAGCAAATATGAACGATATCTATCTGACGTAAGTTCATCCTCACAGTCAAACTGAAAAAGAACATGTTAGTCAGATAAAAAAAAACAAAGGTGCTAAAGTTCTTATGGAAACTACCATTCAAGTGCATTCAACAAGGTCCACTCTGATTAGCCCACAGTGTTGGGGAGAAACTTCGAAAGTGTGTGGCAAAGTACAAAACAGGGCTGGTGAATTTAAATATAGGCATGAAAACAATACTTGAAGGTGGAGTCACAGCGACTGGGATGGCTGCATTGTCAAGAGCAACACCGGCCAACTTTGATTCTTTCTCTGGACACCCTTGACTCTCAACAATGAAGACTTTCTTTTTGTCTTCAGTGGCTTTTTCTTCTTCACTTTGGTGATTTGTATGGCTATGAATACCTTCCACTGCGCAAAGAACGCACTGGTTAATAGGCTGGCTTGGTGCCATATCCAATACCGTTTGATGCATCTGTTGTCCCCCCATTTGTTGTTGAGTCAAGGGCACTGCACTCTTGGCTCTTTTCTTCCTCATACGTAAAGTCTCAAGATAAGCTTTCCTCTGCACTGTTAGAGCATCACTATGAGACAACTTGCGTACAGCTTCGCTGCTCTGCTGTTTCATTTGCTGTTTGTTTCTGTAATGACTCCAGGCTTTCCTGCGAATTTTCACTTGGAGGACTGGCTCTGCATTGGAGCTGGAAGATGCCTGTCCATTAATGGTCTTGTCAGTCTGCTTGCTGTGTTGACTGTCAGAATCTGACAGTGAAGACGTCATAAAGCAGCTGCCATCACTTGGAGAAAAGGCATTTGAGTCGGTGTCCCAGTTCTCACCACTGAATTCATCTTCTTCATCGAAAACTTCTTCTACATTTTGCCCTGCTTCAGGCTCATCTTCCTTGGTCTCAACGGGAGGAGTTGTCTGCTCCTTAATCTGAGTGATGGAGCCACCCACAATTTTGAAGCTGATGTCCACTTGGCTGACAGGAGAGTTGTGATTGGCAAGTGAATTCTGGGATTCATTAAGATCTGTGGTACATTCATGTATTGTATCTAGAGATGCGTTTGCCATTGATGGATCAATATTTTGATTCAAGTCGCATGCAGGGCGTTCTAATACAGGTTCTTGTTGATGATTCTGAGTGAAAACATCAATTTTCACATGAGGTATATTTTCTGAGAGTGGAAATACTTTTTCTTTGACATTGACAGATTCATTTTCTTGTGAACACATTCTATCTTCAGGAGTCATTCCCTGTTTCATCAGATTTTCCTTCTGGTCCAAAATAGCTTGCTCTTGATCATTCTTTGATCTGATGATGGAGGTAGCAATGTTTGGCTCTATTTGCATTTCAGGAACAGACCCAGAAGAAATGGCAGAAATAGAGGAGAAAGTAATACTAGTTTCCATCATAGATGATTTCTTACTCATTTCATTGTCTAGGAGCAAAGATTCATCTTTCAACTGAATTGCGCAATGTGTGTTTTCCGAGTCTGTCATTTGAGATGCCCAGCTTTGGCCAGACACTTCATCCACAGGTGGCAAAGGTGAACTGTGCAAAGGATATTCACTTAATACTGGCAGTGGCGAGATGACTCCCCTTGACAGGCTTGGGGCTGGAGAGAGACTGTGGACACTTTCATTCTCAATGACACTCACAGATGGGGTTGTGGTTCTCCGAATAGAGAAATCAGGAGAAGGAAGCCTGACATCAGATTCATCGACAGGTGTCTCTGACTCTGGGATGGAAGGGAGTTTACGTCCATACATTTCCCGTAAACCATGGGTACTTGTCATTCCTGAATTCAGAGTTTGTAAAGGGGAAATTACTCTTTCACTGTTGTCTAAATTCAATGATGGAGATGGTAATTGATTGTTCAGGGTTTTCTCAGCTTCTACTTTTTTCAATGAATTTAAAAGAATCTCGGGATCTGGAGGCAATTTCTTCTGTGTGCTAATTTGTGTGTCTTTAGCTTTCTGCTTCTCCATCAGTGCCTTTAGTAGTTCCTCGGGGTCAGGTTCTGACTTTTTGTCTTTTCTTGATTGAGCTTTGACTGTTTCTTTTTGTGGAGTACTTTTTTTACCTTTTTGTGGTGGTTTGATTGAAGGGGACTTTTTAGCATTTGCTATCTTTGTCACTACTTTACTGTCCAGATTACAATCCTTTGTGTGACTTTCAGTTTTTATTTGTTGTTGTGACTTAGAAGCTGGTTTTGAATCAGCATCTGCTTTGAGAGAAGTGGACAAAGGAAATAAAATAAGCAGTAAAAGGAAAAGCCCATGTGATTATTTCATTAAGACATAAGCAATTTTAAGTGAAAGTAAGAATGAAATATTATTACAACAGAATTTGTCAATCATATACATGGAATGAAACATGACTTTAAATATAAAACATAGTTAAGAAACTCTTTGTATTTATTACCAACAGAGCATCTTCAAAAAATTCATGAAATAACAATAATGAACATTAATATTGAACAAATCCATCCAGTGAACAGCGTAGAAAAATCGTTTTGTGACACATAATATTGAAAAAATCCTCAATCTTACCATTGCCTGTAAGATCTCTGTGTTATGAGTATTAAAAAGCTGACAGTCAAATTTTGAGAATGTTTGAAGTATATCAAATCTTACTAACAAACGTTAAAAAACAAAAAACAACTGAGAAACTTAATGTCTGAAGTAGAATACATGTAATATATAATGAACCCTCTTCTTTAAAAACAAAGTGTATAATCAAACTATGTAAACTGTTGACAATGTCCTAGAGAAAATTAAAAGATTAAAGAATGGATTCTGCCCTGGCAAAATACAATTCCTACCAAAGTTCTCTCGGACTCATTCACCCCTACAACCTCTTCTACCTCAGACTTATTGACCAGTTCATTACTCTGAGTTCAAATTAGAAGAAGTAATGATCAAAGGGGAAGAGAGTGTGGCTGTGCACCCACACTTCTCTTAGAATACCAGCCCAGGCGTAGCAATCACATTGCTACAAGATCGTCAGAATTGACGCAAAAGGCCAACTAAAGAATGGATTATCTAAACATACTAAACCAGACTCTCTCTCAATTCCTAGTATAATTCAATTTCAAATTTAGTGTTTTATATTAAGCCACAAAAAAAATTCATTTTCTTTCAAGAGCTCGTTCTTTCCTTTCATTATTTTCCCGTTTCATAACCAAGGCATTCCTAAGGTCTGTTCTATTGCATCTAAATTGATATTGATGGATTCTGAAATCCAGCACACTTTTTAATGAACATGATAAGCCAGTCAATTGTAAGGACAGAAAGACATTTGGGACAGGCAAGAGGAGATAATGTAGTGATTTATTTGAGCTCATTATCAAACATAAAGCAAAAAATGTAAAATTTCATTTATTTTTTCAAGGAAGGCCCTCAAGCAGACTTGTCTAGTAGTCAATCCAATGCTGAAAATCACATTTTCAACAAAACAAAACAATTTGAACATAGCTGGATTGTAAACAAATTGATAAAAACAAATTGGAAAAAAAGAAAAAGAGAGCTGTAATATCATATCCATCTGGCTCCATCCTCTATAAAGGACATAACTATATTGGTCATAAGAAGCTGTAAATACATTGCCTTAGCCAGAAAAGCATGTAGCATCTTTTATTTACATAAAGCAACTGAACAAAATCAATATATGACTCACCAGGCATCCAGGCTGACGTTCTGATGTTTTGTTGACTTTCCACATCTGCATCTGCACTCTATAAGAAGGAGGAATTTTCAGAAAAAATTTCAGCTTTTTTTATTTAAAAAGAAACGTAACTGAAATATAATAAATTAAAGAGGAAACAGATTTAAGTGTCATGATGGGGAAATAATGGAAGATTTAACTTCTAATTCGAAGATGAAAAATCATCCTGAGGGCAAATTAAACTTGTGGAGCAAAAAAGAACAAAAAACAAAAAAAACTTAAAGAAAAAAAGAGCCAAACCAAACAAAGCAATTAAAAAAACAACCAAATAAACAAACAACTACAATTAAATTTCTTTCGGACTCATTCACCCCTACAACCTCTCCTACCTAAAACTTATTGACCAGTTCAATACTCTGAGTTCAAATTAGAAGAGGCAACGATCAAAGGGGAAGAGAGTGTGGCTGGGCACCCACACTTCTCTTAGAATACTATCCCAGGCGTAGCAATTCCATTGCTACGAGATCGTCAGCATTGACGCAAAAGGCTTACACACACAATTAACCAAAAGATGAAGAAAGGTCAATAGTAGAAAATGGGAAATCAAAAATATGCATGATGTATGCATAAAATTCTCAAACCTTCTCAAAACAGTTAATTACTGTATCACTGTTTAGGTTCCTAAAAGTTTCTATACAAACAAATGCAGACACTCACACACACTTAAGAAGATTGTCTTAAGCCTAAAAACACATACATATATGTAGTCTTATATTGACTGAATCTTTTGAAAAATCACTACAGGACTCAAAAAAGATATAAGTATATGATATCAATAGAATAATGAAGATAAGTTAAAATGAATAATAAAGAATACTCTTAATGAATCAGACTTTTTCCTTGTATTTTTCTCATGCCTGATTAATTTCCTTTTCCTTTTTTTTTAATGGCTCTTGCACGTAATATTTTATAAATCATTCACTGATATTCTTTTTAATTTTTTCCTCTCCGCCTTTCCCTCTGCTTGTTAATTTCTGTTAAAAAACTTTAGCAAGGAATTATATAAAATCACCAAAGAATGTAAAGTTAAACATCAGCATGAAACAAAACAAGAAAAATGGGAAGAAACAAAACATTCCATGCATGTTAATAGGCTACAAAGGAAAACGTTATTTACTGTCCCCATCCATGCAAAAACATATTGAAACACTCCTTATACCATAGACAAGGACAGATTAAATTATAAATTGTATTTATTGTTTATGTTGTTGATGTTTTGCTTTGTTTTGTTTTTGTGGGCTTTTTTTTTTTTTTTGTTATTGTTATTGTTTCGTTTTGATTTTGGTTTTCTTTCTGTTGGTTTTGTTTTGTTGCTGTTGTTTTGTTGTTGGTTTTTGGTTTGGTTTGGTTTTTTTGTTTTTGTTTTTGTTTTGTTTTGGGTTTTTTGCTGTTGTTGTTGGGGTTTTTTTGTAGGGGGAGGTGGTTTTGTTTTGTGTTGTGTTGTTTTCGGAGACAGTAAAATGATGTTACAAATAAATTTGTCCTAAGAGCAAACAAAATGTAGAAGAAAATATATAGAAAATAACATAATAATATTATAGCATGTGAAGAGTACGAAGAAAAAAAATCTACCCATAACATTTTCTGCCATGTGTTAATTTAATTTGGGATGAATAATGAATAATCTTCAAAGCAAAAAAGTAATCCACTAACACAAGAAAAAGTATTTTAAAATATTATTATAAGTTATGAATAAATATTATATTTACATAGCTCACTCCCCTTTATTAATGTTAAATTTGGGAATAAATTTGAAGTAAAAACATAGAAATTACATTTTCTGATCCTCCTCCTTGAAGCTTTGGATAAAAGTGATGCAAATAATACAAGTATGATCATATAAATTGATTAGTATATTCACAACAAGCATTTTTTCAATTAATTTCTTTATCTTTTCCTTACTTTAAAACCCTACTGTTCAAGTTGTTTTTTGTTTTTGAATATACTTTTTGAATTTCTTTTTTTTTTTTTTTTTTGGTATTTTAAGGACCAAAAATTGCAACAGATTAGCTTTCATCTCATCTCACAATGAATTAATTGTCTTCAATAATACTCCTACAATGCTAATGACATAAGACTGAATCTAAAAAATCTGACATTATCTTACTTGGCACATTCCTCAGCTTGTAAAGCCTTCAATTGGATCCCATAGATATAAGTCATTACCTTATAGCAATGTACAAAGCAAGCAAAAAATAAAATATTGAATAAATGCAGTAAATTGTATCTACTAACCTGCTTTGTCAACAAGCCAATTCTGAAGTTGGTTTGCGTATCTTCAGATTCTCCAGACACAATCGACATGCCATCTAAATTAGCCTTTGTCAAGTCACCAGCTGATTGCTTTTTACTTTTCCCATCTGGCATGTCATTCAGGTCTTCTAACAACATAGCTGAGTGGTCAAGTTGAGGAGCAATTGTGTTAACACCACGAAAATCCATAGCCACTCGCTTTGGTCCTCCAACAGCTTGAAAACTAGGGCTTTGTGATGCTTGGCCTGGCTGCCGTATTTCTGTGGGTTTTTGGTCTATAGATTGAACAGGCAAACTGGGAAGTGCTGGTAGCTCTGGTTCTTTGGCTTTGACAGATTTCTCTTTATGTGATTTGTTGTCTAATTTTTGAAAATGTTCTTCTTTTTGAGCTAATTTGTCATCAAAGAGTGTCTCTTTATCTCCATCTTGAAAATCTTGTGACTGTCGACGCAAATTCACCACAGGCATCTCAAATTTCTTCTTCTCTGGCATATCAAGTTCTTGATGTGTTAGCTGCAAATTGGTGTTTGTAAAGAAAATACTTATGGTAATGAAAATAAATCGACATATTCACACAGATACTTGATTTGCTGTGACTTAGAGCCAGGCAGCGAATGTGAAGGATGATAACAAACCCAGGTAAACATGCAAACATCTATATTACTACGTAAAAATGGGACAAAAAACATTTCCATGCATTTGTACATCTACTGTCATGCATAGGGGTACAAAAAAAAGTAAACAAGATTAATCCTTTTGAGTGATAAATTTGAGATCTCTGTAAATTTAAGATTTGTATTTTGAATGATTTTAAGTAATGTAGAATGAAATTTCAAAATTGATGTAGAGAAGAAGAAATAGGATCGTTTTTTGTTGGGTTTTTTTTTTAATATACTTTTGGGGAAAACTGTTTATTGAGCTACATTGTGTTGGTAAACCTATAGTTTTGGGAAGCCCTGACATGAATCATGTTGTTGTTTTGTTGTTGTTTTTTTTCACCCCTATTAATTTCCACTTATAAGTAAAAAGCATTTATAAAAGATCTAATATAAACACATTCAAAGTTGATTAAAAAATATGATCATGATTTAAAAGCAAGAAAACTTTAAAACAGTACGATCTCTTCAAAGAATTGACTTGAGTTTCCTTCAGAGTTTGAAACGTACTGAGGACTTTGAAAGGAATCATACTAAGATCAAAATATTAGAGTTACCTTTTCAGCACAATGACAAGAATACTCAGTTCTACTGAGTTTGTCAACTATCATGAAAGCTCGCATAGTTAGGAGATTCTAATTATTGAAAAAAGTTATTTTGAGGAAATCTGTAGCTAAGTGCTTTCATGTAATGACCACAAAATGTGTGTGTGTGTGTGTGTGTGTGTGTTTGTGTGTGTGTGTGTGCTTGTGTATGTATATATATATATATATATATATATATATATATATATATACCAATGATACAAACTTGGGATCAATACTTTTTTTTTTTTTACTTGTTCCAACATCATTACATCTAGGCTGAATTCCTGGGCCACATAAGAGAAGTCACAAAAAGTCTAAATATTATGGAGAACAAAAATGAGCATGCATCTTGCACCATGAAATAAAAGGGTTAAAACTGACATGCACAGCATTTATTATAGAAATCATGCTCATATGCATTCAGAGCTAATTTCTCTTAGCCCTTGAAATAATTTACATATACAACAAAAGGACTTCTTGACATGAGGTGTATGGGTTCAGCCCTTGCATATTATATGTTTCAATGTCCTAAACATTTATCACTGTATAATTCCTTGAGATTCAAAACAGAGAAGTAAAATTTTCTTGAAGGCCCTGTATTGAACAAACTTCCTTTAAATGGCAGAACAATGATCCAATATTTCTTTATTGTCACACTATCTATTAAAATGGAAAACCCCTACCTTAAGTGTTTCCATTTGAGAAGAGGGCGGAGAATCTGGTCTTTCTTGCTCATCTGTGAAATCCGATTTTTTTGCCTTTGATGTTCTTCGATTTGAAATGGACATTCTCTTTTTCATAGGTCTCTCCTTTCTGGGGGTTTTTGCCTATGAACAAATTCAATGTGAAATAATTAAAAAGAAGTTATAATGACAAAGCAAGCCAAAGCTTCCACAAATCCATATACATATAAAATGTGAATTTATTGTTGGAGTAGATACTAAGAAGAAAAAAATATAAGGCTAGAAAGACTTTGGTGAGGAAAATTGGCATGGTTCCTTAAAAGAAATATCGCTTATTTATAGAGTGGAAGTATGGAAAAAAATTATTTAAAAGATCTCTCAACAATAATAATGCTTAGTCATATTTCACTATCATCAATGAAATGACAAAATACTGAACAAATACATCTTCTGGAAACAATATTTGTATCCCATACCTGTGGAATTTGAAGTGAAACTTCAGACGGTTTCACAAGTTGAGGTTTCGGAGCCACATTTTCTTGTTTTACTGGACGTGGTGATTTCATTTTCATTAGACTCTCAGCGTCAACTGTGTAACCACTAAGACCAAATTTCTTTCTTGGTGTTGCAGTGGATGTTGTTTTTGATGATTCTTTTACTTTTGAAATATCTGAGAATCAGGAGATAAGCCCTTTTTATTTCAAAACACAGCACAGCAGAGAGAAATATACAAAGTTAAGCACATGCAATGAAAGACATAAAACGTGATATTCCAGCATTATTGTAAAAAAAAGAAAAAACAGAAAATATATGTTTTCTTAACAGTCAGATACAAATGATCACAATAAAATCATCTTAGGATGTTATATTTATGTTTTTAAGAGTTGGATGGTCAACTGATAGATCTTTAAATAATGACCTCCCAACCAACTCCCTGAAAAACACCATAAACTCTTTTTTGTTTGTTTGCTTGTTTGTTTGTTTAAATGAAGCATGCTGTTTCATCTTCTCTTGGGATAAACTTTGACCTTTTTCCTGTCTTATGTCTAGAAGGTCATTTCACATAGCAGGGTCAAGTTCAACAAAGGAATGTCTGCAATACTTTTTGTATGAATGAAAACTTTTCTTTCAAATATCATTTTTTCATTTGATGCTCCATAATTCTAGTGAATAGGTGAAGATTCAAAAATTGATACATTTCCCAATGTTCTATTTATTATTCTAATAATAAATTATTATTCTAATCTATCTGGAGTCATAATAACAATAATTTTGGGAGATTAGGAAAAAGTGAATCCACTTTTTTAAAGAATCAAAGATGTCATCAATGTTTTTGTCACATCATAAGTTGTGTATTTACAGATGTAGCGTATATTTCTGATGTGAAAATTTAAGTATTTACAGAGATGTTATTTAAGATTTCATACAAACAATGTGGTCTGGAATAGTATCAACGTTTTTAGCTCTCAGCGAACATTTAGGTTGGTGATCATTTTTCTTTTCTTCAATAGTGAGCAATGGAGCTGCCATCCTTGGAGTTTCAAGGACAAAAAATACAGTTTAATTCAGACTTTAACTTTAATTTATTAATGGACATCCATATTTGTACATGTTCATTATAATTTTTCATAAATTGTACCAATTTGGAGAGGTTCATTGATGTTAAATCGACAGGTAGATGGTAGGTGAGATGATAACATTTTATCCTTTCTACTCCATGTTAAGGATAGATAGTAAAACTTAAAGGCCAGAGACTTTAACATCATTCAAAGGCTTTGCCTTTTGATATAATATATGCAAGCATGGGACAAAGGCCCATGTTCTGCCCAAAGTACAATACTTGTAGTAACTAAACTCCAAAGCATATTCAAATGCAGTTTTGTTCCTACATCTATAGATATCTAGAATAAACTATACCCAATGGAAATAAAAACTGCATTTAATCATTCAGGAAAATCAATTAATTGCTATGTACAGTCAAAATGCATGTAAAGTACCGTATAAAAAAAAAATGTCCATGTAAACGTGTTATACAAGTTATTCAACATAGTAATACTGATTGCATTATTGATATCAGAATGTGAATATATATGTATGGTGCGTATATGTATATGTACATTTACCTCTCTCCACACTGATTTTTCTCTCGAAAAAGTTTCCTCCTATTGTATCTTGCCTCATATTAAGTAAAAGAAGGAAGTTGAACATGGCAGACATAATTATGATTTAAGACCAAGATGAAGGACAAGATTTATTGTCAACTAAGTTTTGTATTAAGGGAAAAGTAAAAAGCAAAATAATAATTGCTGGAGATTTGCACAATATTTGAGATCTGTGCACTCAATGTTGACTTTTATCATATTTATTTACTCATGATCATATTTTTCACCTGGAATTTGTGAAGTCTCCAGGAATTTGGCGATATCATCTTGCTCTTTGGGAATAATATCAATCGTCACTTTTAATTTAGCATCTGCCACAGGTTGAGAATCAGGCTGGGGATAAAAAGGGACAATGGGAATGGCTCAGTGATTTGACAACCGCATACAAATAAAAAATAGAGGCTTTTCTCATTATAGAAATACATGTATGTATGAGCATATTAAAAGGGTAACAAGTGAATTTGCATACTACAATAATCTATATCATTAATTAAAAGTAAGACAAGAAATTTGATCTCAGATACCAGGTCACAATAACTAATAGACTAGTTTTCAAATTGTTGATATGCACATGCTGAGAAAAAAGGATATTTGAGAAGGACAGCAAAAGCTAAATGCCTAACATTACAAACTGAGAGAAATGCTTCTTCAGTAAATTTTAATAGAGACTAGCAAAGAGCAGAATCAACGACACTACTAAGCTTTCAAAGGTAAAATGAGTGACTGTTCTTAAACACAAATGAAAATGAATAAGGAATAAAGAATTTGAACAAATTATGTATAATATATATAATAAATACTTTTTCTTGAGTATCAGACATATCAGGTCTAGTCATAATAATTGTAAACTTTTCATGAACTTCTGATTTAGAGAGACGAAACATGTTTATCTTTTTTGGCCCTTAAACTTTCAATTTGCCTTTTTAGACATTGTCATTGGACAGTGAACATGTTAGATCTATTTCTTGAGAAGATGCACAATTTGTAAAACGCAGTGTAAGAAATCGATTAAGAGTAACTTCCAAACTTTTAATTGTTATGTGTCCAGATCTAGACTTTGGTTATGGCAGTAAAATCCGACATGCAAAAATCCTTTCCAAGGTCCTCAAAATATAAATTAATTTTAAGCCTGTACAGCTGTATCTAAATGTTTCCACATACCAAAGCTTCTTCCTCTTCCTCTGATTCAGGTTCTGGTGTTGGTGGTGCGGTAGACACTGGCGTAGGCCCAGGGGACTCCCCAAATTTGGGAAACTCGAAGGTTAATTTGTTGGTCACATCCACAGATTCTGAAACCTCAGCTTTTGTATTGTCAACTTGAGGTGGTTGCACTGTCCCATCCATATTGTCTACTAGACCTTTCTTCATTCTTCTCCTTCGTCTCCTCCTTTCAGCTATCATAACAAATACATAAAAGGTGAAACAAAATTAGGATACAAATTATAATTCTGTGTAGAATAAAAATGACACCAAAATATCAAATACATATTCTAAACATAGTCTAGAAAACAATTCTTCTTTTCTTTTTTTTTTGAATAACATGATTCATTTCACATGCCTAATTCCTTTGTGTAAATTTTTCTCCCAAAATTAAAAGAGTAGTAAACTGTCTACAATTTAAAATAAATTTAACAACAACTGTTGTTTTTTTTGTTGGTTTTTTTTTTTTTTTTTTGCTACAGGTACATTTCATTTGATGAAATAACCAAAGAAAGGGAAAAGAATTATAAAATAATTTATCGATGTGGCTACAATGAAATCTGCATGAAGGTAAATACAAAACTTAAGAAATAATATATTGTACTTTGTTGAAAAGAAAAAAACAAACTTGGCCCATAATTGCTACTATGATAACAACAACAAAAAATGAAAAGTGTAAAAACAAAACAAAAAACAAATAGATAAATAAATAAATAAAATCAAAGAACCAATCCTAATTCAAAATATACTTTGTTTAAAAAGAGTATGAAAAAAATATCGTAAAGCATTGGCAAGGCATGTCACATAAAAGATTACTGCATATAAATAACAGCAAAAACCATTTAATAACAGAGCATACTTTGTCAAATCCAAGCTCCAAAATTGACATTAAAAAGATGCAGTAAATAAATCATATAAGAGAAAGCATTTGAAGCAAATAAAAAAGGAAGGGATGTAAAATACAATTCAATTTTAGAAATTGTAGAACAAAGCAAAATAAAATAAAATAAATAAACTTTGAGATGTAAAATACAATTAAACTTCAGAAAATGTAGAACAAAGTAAATTAACATTAAATAAATATGCTTTTGTGATGTAAAATACAATTTAATTTCAGAAAATGTAGAACAAAGTAAAATAAAATTTTTAAAAAGCCACAAAAGCTCATTTTAAAAACTTGCATAATCAATAAGGTGTCTCTTAAGTGTATTAACTGGAATTTTAGAGCAGAAAACAATATTGGAAATAATTGTACAATTTGCTATAAATTTAACTTATGATATCACTGATAAAAGCATCAACAATATACAAAAAAATACTTGCCATTCTGAGAAAAAGCACTCATATGTATGATGCTATCAGTATAAAACCTCACAACAACTTATGGTGTTTCAGTGAGTCTTAATGCAGTAATTTCCGGCTAATTGTCCCTTCACTGGCAAACAGCTAAAATGGCAAATTAGCTAACAATTAGGTGAAAGTTGGTTTTTCCCAGGAGTAGCATCCAGTAAACCTCATTTACTAATGATCCATAATTTTGTTGGTGTAGCAACTATTGGATTATCTCCCATGATCATAAGATCATTTATTCTGGTTTTATATAAAAGGTTGGGACTTCTTTCTTTTTTTGTTTTATTTTTGAGAGAGATTGTGTTACCTGTGTGTGATGCCACAAAAAGGAAAACAAGGGACAGTCATTTGCGCACAATGCTGATACGTGATTGGTTTGGAGTAGAAAGCAGTTAAAGCATGGGAAAGACAGGATATGGCGGAGGGATTGGAGCGTTGCTGGAGGCTGACAGCATTGTAATGGCAAACATGTTATTACTAGTTGTGCATTGAGCACAGTGGACATTCCAGGCCTTCATCTGTTATGCTTATTCAGAGAGTGCAAAGCCTTATTCTCATGCACAGATTAATTTCAGCCAACAAACAACAGAACATTGTCCTGATGTGGATTTTTCCTTATCAGAGCAGCCATTTAGGTGAAATTCCTGTTTTGTGAGTGGCCTTTTAGAGGCCTAAATTCAAAGAAACAAAACTTTGTTTCAACCCATAACAGCCATTCAGGTGGAACAAACAGTTAGATGGCTAAAGATAAATAACTTAGCTACTCAATACTGTATTATTTGATTTCCTTATTGAATACTTATTCAACAAAAAGCAGGCTAAGACAGAAATGGTGCTCGATTGTAGAATTAATAACTCCTTTCTTCAGTAACATTATACGTCATGTGCACACCAACAATGATATAAATGCTTTTCAATCGGAATAGTACAAAAATAAAAATATATAAATTAAAAAAAAAAAACACAACCTCATTTCTTAAGTTGCATTTTATCTCAATGATTTACTCTTCACTGTAGACTCTGTGTCTACTGTAGACGGGAATGAACGTTTTGAAATGAAAGGTTCTGACGTCCAGGTTTTCTGTGAGAACTTGACCTTAGGCTGTGACAACCTTTTATATAATTAGCTTTCATAACAAGACTAGGTCTGATAGTACATTTTCTCGATTCTCGTTTTATCCTATTCTATGAGTTGTGACTTGATTCTCCTCATGGTATATAGATGATGAGGCAAATGCTGGCAGAGTTGTGACACTAAGCCTAAACACATTCATGACATGTCTTTTTTGTTCAAGCAAATGTCTTGGCATTTTCCTTAGGGCTTATAAAATGTGTCTCAATAAATGCCTTTGAAGCAAGATGTCTGAGTTTCATTTGTGTCTAGACTAAAGTAATCTAACATTATCATAACATTACATTATCTAACATGCATGTGTGAGTGTATGTATGTGTATGTGTGTGATATAATAATAATATTTAAAGTATATAAAGGTCTCTAATCTATATCTAATCAATTATAAATTTATATACATTTACAATCTTGTAAATATGCTATATCTTTTCCATCATCTTTAAAAATGCCTGTATACCTTGAATTCCCTTTTTTGGGATGAATAAAGTTTTTGAATTGAAATGAATAAAAGAAATGAAAGGAAGATCATTTATGATAAAATCTAAACAACGAAAATAAATAAAGCCAAACAAAAAAAAAAAACAACAAACAATTAGCGAATGGCTTTATAAAGAGATGCAGAAAAAGATGCATGGGGGAGAAAAACTGCACAAAGAAAAATGTGAGAAAGTACAAACAAAGATTGACTTCAAATGTCTCAAGTTTGAGAGAAGAGCCTACAGCCGATGATGTATCACAAGTACATCTGCATAAGGAAAATGCAATGAGTCAACAATGGAATGAAATTAAATTAATTGTGTGTTTTCTTACATGAGTAAGAAGAGAAGAAATTTTGAAATAAGAAAGGGTGGCAGACAGACAGATGAAAAGAGAAATTTAGAAATTTTTCCAAGCCTTACAAAGGCATACACGGTGACGTATCTGTAGAAATATACAAGAAAGGTAGGGGTAGTGGGCATGGTGTCAACACGTAATGCAGCAAAATGAGTTCCAATGCAGGAAAAGCTGGTGATTGACATTTGGGGCCGTTATGATGTTTGACAACACAAGAAGCATGTAAGATGTAAGACAGATGGAAAATTGAATTCAAAAGCATTTGCACAGATTGAAGTTCTGTAATAGTCCATTTGCCTTGTTTTAGTCATTAATAAATATTCTACAATATAAGGAACAGAGACCGGATGTGAGATTTGAAATCCAGTGAAAGTACAGGCAGCTAAGGGACATAATGCTTAATCTGAAGAAACTTGCAGTGCTAAGAGGCCTCAAAGTGCTTTTATTTGAGTCCCAATAATCCCTGAATATATCCAGGATTAAAACATTGAATATTATCATCTTTATACAATACTGTTTCCTAAAAAAGAAAAAACAAAAAAAACAAAAAGAGCACAACCCCCCCTCCCCTCCCAAAAAAAAAAAGAAAATAACTAAGTCTAACTACATGATAAAGACAAAAGTAGAAAGAGCAAAAATGATAAAATGGAAAGGAAAAAACTCAGAAGAAACTCAATGAGAGAATTAACTGATTTTTCGAGAATGCAAAATTAAAAAACAGAAATGCACTGAAAACAAAACAATGATGATGTCAATCAACAAAATAGGGATGTTCAATGGACACAGCCAACAAATGGAACGACATAGCTACTACTCTGTTGAATATATTAACAGATTAATAGTCATGACTTTTATATGATATCGATCAAGCAAATCAATACAACATTGAACAGTATTATCTGAAGACTTGGGAAATATTGGACTTGGCAAAGAAAATTAGATAAGACCATAAAAATGCAGGTGAAGTTAATAATTACAGAAAATTCTGCAGTAGCAACATAAATTTTGTAAAGCAGAAATAAATAAATAAGCTGAATTAAAAACAAAATCCATTGACATTTTAATCCATATCAATCCTTCCCCAAGTGTGCAGGAAATAGAAAAAAAAAGAAGATAAAAAAAACCATAAAAAACAAAACAAAAACAAAAAACAAAGCCAAGAGTAATGATAATAAGAAATGAATTCTACAATGAATGTGCCAACTGGACAGTAACTAGTCTACCACCAGAAATGAAGAACAAAATACCAGTAGATTGTCTTTCTGTAAGAATCCTCTCTTGAAGAAGCAGTTCTTCATTGTCCAAACGTTCTGACAGGAAGGCAATAGTAAGGCATAAGCTGCTGTTTTTTTCTTTTTTTCGCTTTAAGTAGTGCAAGAAATTAATTTTATACATTTGCGATACAGGTTTCTCATCAACACTTACAGTGTACTTGTAAGTATACAAAAAAAACAATGCTTGCTTGTGTTGTAGGCTTGCCCTTGTATTAAAGTCAGGCAAAATATTCAGTATTTGTGTTTTATAATCAGATCTTACAGTCTGATATGCGAAATTCCTCATGATGAAACAAATGTCACAAAAGTCTAACGGGGAAAAATTATAGTGAACATTTTTCAGCAAGAATTGTTGTATTCATACTTTGTCTTCGACAGAAATTAATTTCTTATATTATTACAAGAGGGAAATACTTAGCAGTGTCAAAGAAAATAAAATTTAAAATATTTATATGGTGGAAATACACAATTGGTGTTGTGAAAACATTTTACAAACAGGAAAGATAATAGAAGTCAAGAGTACAAAAAATATGATAAGACTGAATAGGAAAAAGTTTTTAAAAAAATGAAAAAGGTGGGGAGGAGTGGGGGCAAGACCATAAAGGATATACTTTATATTATTATGCAAATCACCGGCATTGAGCAAAATTATTTTATCTCCATATTTTATGAAAGCAGACAGAAAGGTGCTGTGATCAAAGCTGTCTCAAATTTGCAGTCCTGAAAACTATTTTTAAAAATCAGATTTTTTACCTTGAAAGGGAGTGGCAGAACCTTGTTTGTTTGTTGTCCAAGAGATATTTTGTTGCTGTTTGGTAGTAAGGAAGGAGAGTTGTTTTGAGGTTTGTCTTCTTCATTTAATTGTTGTTGTTTTTTAGTTGTTTGTTTTTCCTGGGTTTTTTCTTTCTCTTTTATTTCTTTATTATTATTATTTCATTTTTTGTTGTTTTTTTTTGTTTTGTGTTGTTGTTGTTTTTTGGTTTGTTTGTTGTTTTTGGTTTGTTTGTTGTTTTTTTTTGGGGGGAGTGGTTTGGGGGTTTGACAAAAAAAAAAAAGAAAACAACCCAAAAAAACAAGAAGAAATATGACAAAGTTTTCATAGACATTCCCATTTCCTTACATTCAAGACATAATTGGAAATGGAAATAGGGAGTCAAAGTTACAATCATTTACTGCTGAAAAGAATGTCAATTAAAAGGAAAGGGAAAAAAATACTGTTAGTTACATTTCAAATGAAACATTTGTGACATTTGCTAAAAAACAAAACAAAACAAAAAACCCCAAAACAAAACAATGCAGTAAACTGGAGACAGGAACTTCTTACCCTTCTCAGCTAGGTGTTCCAGGGTTTTCTTCATCTGTTTCAACAAGTCAAAATTACTTGCTTCACTTCCAAGCATAAGATCAATACAAGATAATCGTCGTCTCGGGGTTGAGCAGGGAGAACGGTAGATTTCTGTTGGAGCCATTGAGACCTCTGATTCTTTATCTGACTCCTGGGAAGAGAGTAATAATAATGATGATGATGACGACGACAACAACGGCGTCGATGATGACGATGATGATGATGATGATAAGACAATAATAATAATAATAATAATAATAATAATAATAATAATAATAATAATAAATATTATTTTACAGTGGTCTTCCATGTCCTATGGAAGTGCTCAGAGCACTTTACAAGAAAAATTTTACTTAAAATAACATTTCAGAAATTAAATGATTAAAAATACATGAGACTATGAAATACAATTGATCAGATATTAAAAATTAAGCAATATAACTATATATGAATAGGTTGTAAAATCTGTTGACTATCAAAATATAATGATGTCATGACATCAAACATGTGGCATGTATTTGATCAATAAGTAAATAAAATCATGCACTTGACAGGGACACAAATTAAAATTTATTCCACAATGTCTGTACCGTACCAAGTTTGAGAACGCCCGTTTTTCGTACACAAGATAAAGAATTTTCTTTGGTATTTTTAATTAGTGATCTAGTTGGTATCAATAGATTAAATTTTTCTTAAAAATATTATTATATGGAGCAGATGTTATGAATGCTATTGTAACATAGCACAAAGGCTTTACAATGAATTCACTCCCTTAGAGGTAACCAAGAGGAGTGATGTGGTCAATTTTTAAAAATTTGAAAATCATTGTAGCAGATTATTTCTCGACTTCCTGCAAGCTCTATGACACCTAAACCTAAGCTAATTTTCCTTTTTCACTAGACTGAGGTATCTTGTGTTTATTTTTTCCATTTTCTGCAAAGTCACTGTTTTATTTAGTCTTTATAGTGGAACCTTTTTATAAATTTTGCCTAGGTGTTAATTATCCGTGCTGTCATGAGGTGAAAATAGGAGAGTATGCCCTGGAATCCATCCCTAGTCAGTTTAGGGGACACAGTGAAAGAAGTTTCAAGTGCCGGATGTCTTGACTAGCTGTCTGAGAAAAAAGGTTTGTCGACCAGATACATGTGGAGGGGTACTGCTTTAAATTTTATATTTTGCTGATGGTGACAGTGGTTAATTTACGGAAAATGAATCATTGAAGAGAGGAGCTTTGAAGTACTTTATCTAAATCGGCATTTATGCCAGGGTTCCATGTAAGAGGTGTCATGAGGGGGAAATTGATTGGAGAAATATTTGCACCAATCTCGCATGTAGCCTTCACCATCACTTTCATCTAGTCTTTGTTCCATCCTATCATCTAGCACATTCAAAGGCACACATCCTGCTGTACTCTTTCTCAATGAAATACTTTGGGCTATGAACATCTCCAGCAAACAGGTAAAGTGCTGGCCATATGTTTGCATAAGACACTGGTTTCCTCAGTTTCTGACTCCTCGGGTTCTAGGGTGAACACTAATAAATAAATTAAATTACATTGTCACATTTTGTCCCTGAGCAGAAATTTGTGTTATGGATTTTGATCAAAAGCTGAGCATCAGCTGCATGCAGTGCCACAAATGAGGGCAATTAGTGTAAATAACCTTCTTGCCCACAGACTAAATTACATGTCCTAAATGGGACTCAAGCCCACAACCTTTCAGTAGTGAGTCCAAAGCACAACCACGGTGCCACTGTGACCACAACTGTACAATCTGAGACAGTTTGACTTTTGTACGTCACAGTAATATTATCACCAAAACTTGATGTCCTTCTCTTTATCTGAGGCTGCCTAGATTATCATTTTGAGTTCAACAATAAAACTGATTTTACTTGACATTATTTTTAAAAAGAATGAAGAAAAAACAACACAAAAAAACTGCAAAGAAAAAAATAAACTCAAATATTTCAGTACCTCTTCCTCCACAACTTCAGGCTCCAGTTTTACTTTTCCTTCCAGGAAATCTTTTGAAAACTCAAGGTCAAATGGCACCTTTGAAATAGAAATACAAAAATATATGGGATGTCAAACATTAACCTTAGTCTTTATCTTCAAAATAGACTGTTCTTGTCAACATGTTGAAAAACAATTCTTTCCAGTGTTTAGATGCCAGTGTTGAGAATTTAAGTTTCTGCCTAAAATTGTCAATATTTTTGCTACATTTTACATTGATTGCACCTGGAAATATGAATACAAATTACAATCTATATTTGAAGATGGTAATGTAAATGTTTGAGCACCAGATTTTGTAAGTCTATTTGTCATTAAAATGTTTTGAAAAGTGTGGTAACCTTATTTGGGGTACATACTGTGTTGCATGCTAGGTGCACAGTTATAGTTGTTGGTTAAAAATCTGCCTGTGCTTTTGCATTTATACTTTCTTTTTTTTTTTTACATTTTTTGTTTCTTTTTGTTTTTCATTGGTGTATTTCTCTTTTTTTGTTTTGATAATGTGGATCTACACTCTTACTATGAGCTTATTTGAGAATATGTTAAGAAGTTATACAATGGCTGGCTTACCAAATAGCTTTCCAAGGTGACAGGATCAGGGTTTGGAGTGACTCCTTCATACAAAACAGCTGGGTCTTCACATATAAATGATTCTGCAAGTCAGATACAGAAATAAGAAAATCAGCCACAATAGGATGGCATCTCTATATTCGGTCATTGTTAAAGTGTTAGAATGAACTAACTGGGAACATATGAATGTAAACCCACCCATAATTTTTGACAAACTTCGGCTTCATTTTCACATGGAAACACTATACACTACCAGCTCCATTTTACCTTCATGTTGTTTCTTCTCATTTAATCAAGATATTGATTGATCAGTTGATTAATTAGTCAACAGTTTTCAAAATATATTTCCATTCTATTATAACTATAAAAACTGTAATCAAATTTGTTCAAATTTAAAGTTTTGTTTTATTTTTTGATTGAGAGAGAAAAATAATACCATTTAAATATTACCATAAGCAAAGACAAGCAGAAACACAAAAACACAACAGCCAATTTCTAAAACAAAACCAAGGTCTTCAGCTTTATGACTACATAATAACAATATACACTGTCAACTCCCTTTTACCTTTATCTTGTTTCTTCTCCTTTAATCAAGAGATTGATTGATTCATTGATTGATTGATTGTGGAATAGTGGATGGGTCGATGGACAGATGGATGGATCAATGGATGAATGAATGGATGAAAGAGCAAAAGATCTTTCGACTTTTGTGACTATAATAAAATTTGTTCACATTTAAGGATCATGGTTTGTTTTTAATTGAAAAGGAAAATAATACCAACAAAAAATTTCATAAGCAACACAGAAAGAAAACAACCAATACCTAAAACAAAACAAACGAAAAAAGAAAAAAAGCAAACTGTAAAAAAAAAAATTATTCGAAAAAACAAGTGAAAAATACAAAATGAAACAAAACAAAACACAAAACACAAAAAAGAAATTGTGGAATTTTTAAAACTCAATTCCTGAATGAACTGGGTGGCATTTTTCCTTTTTTTTTCTTCGCCAAAAACAAGCGTGTGCACATAATGTTTATTTGCACAAGTTTGCATTCCTGAAAATTTTCCACCTTTCCTTATGACAAAGCAAAAATAAACAAATCAAAACAAAAAAAATTAATGCTTCTGTTTCACTTTTCATGACACCAAGAGTAAAAGAGATTCTTTGAGACAGTATGAGTTAATATAATGAGGAAAATGTTCTAGTTGTTATTTATATTGTAAACCTTTTACTTCATTTCTTTATATCACCTTTTTACATATTTTTAGGACATAAGTCAATCTGACCAAGGGGAAACAACTAATGATATTCTGCTTAAAATCTTCAAAACTCACCTTTGTCAAAAGAGTCAATGTCAGATTCTGGAATTGTCAGGTGCGGACAAACTTGAAAAAAAAAAAATGACAGTAAATTAAAGACACTGCAAGGATCACACTGCAATCGTTTGTAGCAAGAATACAAATGTACAAAATCATTTCAGTTGATAAAAATTGTAGATTTTTTATTTAAATCTCCATGTGAATAAGAAAAATGTTTATCAATATCAAAATGATCATACAGCATAAAAGCATAGTATTCATTTCATCAAAATTCAAGGGTCATGAAGAGGAAAAGAATGATAATCTCTATTGAAAAATCTTTTTACAGATATATTTAATGAAAATTGAATACTTTAAAATAAGATTGATAGTAAAATTGTGTATCTTTTATATGATCATATTATATGATTTATAAATATCAATATAACAAACAGAAATAGAAATTAGACTCATTAACGAAATACAGAAAATGCAAACCTCGGCTGTGGTCAATAACAAAGATGTGTTTTTGAAAGCCAACAATAATGTCGCCCATATTATTGAGGAAACAGACAGAGGTCAATGACTCATCCAGCATGATCTCAGTCATCAAAATCCCATCCTCATTCCATATTTTTATGGCACCATCTTTACTGTAAAACATAAGAGCAGTTTACTAAAAATCCAAACCATGATAAGGTGAAGAACGCAAAATAACTTTTGTTTTTTGGTTTTTTGGTTTTGTTTTTTGTTTGTTTTTTGTTTGTGTGTTTGTTTGTTTGTTGTTGTTTTTTGTGGGTTTTTTTGGGGGGTGGGGTTTTTTGTGTTGTTGTTGGGTTTGTTTGTTTGTTGTTGTTTTGTTTTGTTTTTGTTTTGTTTTGGGTTTGTTTTTTTTTTTGGGGGGGGGGGGGGTTGCACTGTGGAGCAAAAAATAAAAAAAAATGTTTTTCTTATTTTGCATTGAATAACAAAACAATGACAAATAACTGATAGGAGATATTCATATGTAAAAAGATGTCTTTTAGAAAACGTAAGATAAATCAATCCTATATACCTGCAAGAGCAGAAAATTTTTAAGGAAGCACATGCGTCCACTCCAAGGACAGGTTCAAAGTGTTCCGGCTTGTGAGAGGAGTCTATCACTTCATCGTATGGTGGAATCACTGGAAGAAAACAAAAAATTAGAATTGAAATACAACTTTCCTGATTCAGTGTTATTAACTGAGGCATCTAAAATCTAATCTAAGTAGTGTACTAAAACCATTCTCATTTGTCTCCTAAAAGAGGCATCTCATCTAATCTAAGTATTGCACTAAAATCATTCTCATTTGTCTCCTAAATGTCCTCAACTGTAGGCTTGGTATGTCAGACAATTTGCATAGTTCAATGTAGTAGGATTTAATATTATATAGCACACATTTGACATCTATTTTGAAAATAAAAAAAAAAAATTAAACTCAACTTCCTTCATCCCCAAAGGGAAATTGGTCTTTTGGTTTTTTAACCGAAAATTGAGCGTCAGCCACAGACCAACGCCACAGACGGAAGCAATTAGTGTAAATAACCTTGCCCAAGGGTTAAATCACAATGTCCCCAACGGAGCTTGAACCCACGACCTTTCAGTTGAAAGTCCAAAGTGCTAGTGCTGAGCCACTGTGACCACTTGGAATCAACAGGCATATTATTTGCAAAAGCACTACATGAACTTGGGCTAGTCTATGGTCCATAACAAATTAGCATAGTTTTCCCAATCCTTTACTAGACCTCTTTGTATTGTGAGCATATACAGTTTGATAAAAAAAATTTTGAAGACAGCTCTCTATGAAGAGTGAAGTGTCAGTCTCATTTTTCAAAGGTCATAAACATGATAAGTGTGTTTTAAATAGTCCATTCTAACATTGCTCTCAATAGCATAACGGTAGTTATCCCTGCCTGTCACACAAAAGATCTGGCTGGATTCGATTCCCTTCCTAGGAGAACTTTTTTTTTTCATTTAGTTTGGGCAATTCATTATTCTTCCTCTTTTGTTATTTAGTCTTTCTTTTGTCTTTTAAATTATGCATTATATCCATTAATGTTTCACCTCCTCTTCCATTTCGTTTTATTACATAGGCTGTCTTCCTTTTTATCTTTCTTTATCTATGTACATGTATTTTTGTCTCATTTCCATGTCTTTCTATCTCATATCCTTGACAGAAAAATGATAATAGCCATATCTCAATGTTATTCAAAACCCAATCATGGATTGAGCAGAACTTGAGCTGAACACAATGCAACATGATTGTATTTTGCTTCCTTCACACAAAAATATATCTCATTAAAAAGAGCTAGAATCAAATTTGTATGCACTGAGAAGACATCCGTGCAGAACATGATATTGTAGCAGTGACATATAATTCATAAAACATATCTTATATTATTGAATGGTAACACGCCTGTGGGAAATTATGGCTGCCAATCAAAATAACTCACTTCTTCCTTTATTCAAACCAGGATCTGTGGCAAATTCCAAAGTGTGAAAAATAACACATCCACTGTCATGTCCACAAGCCATAACATAGCCCTGAAAAGGACATCATGAACCAACCAAAGCATTATATTGAGGGTCATTAGTTATAAGATTACTAATATTCAAATCATCAGAAAATTTATCAGAAAAACTTTATGTTTGAGTTTGAGTTAAGACATAAAATTGATGAACTACTGGCTTGATGAACGAAATTGCTGAGAATGAGGTGGATCTTGATTAGATAGTATGGGTACAGCAAAAGTAATATAAACTGTAAAACAAACGGCTATATTTTTATTTATTTTTGCTTATTGGTATTATGTTGATGATATCAATGAAAGCAATAAATACATA
>JBCJKE010188668.1:2059-17154 GCA_039654525.1 Melibe bucephala
CCCCCCCCCCCCCCCCCCCCCCCCCCCCCCCCCCCCCCCCCCCCCCCCCCCCCCCCCCCCCCCCCAACCCTGCTCTAGTCTTTTAAAAACTGTTATTTTGACTGGTCTGTGCAGTATCATTGTTCACATTGTTATGGCAAGTTCAATGGTTTAAAAGAGGATTTTCTTTGTTTTTTGTTCATTTGTATTTTTTTAAATAAATGTAAAGATGAATATTGTTACTTACAAATTTTGAGAGATCAGTTTTAAAAATGTTGAAGCCAATCAATATGCCATCGCATGACAGCAGTTGTCTATTTTTGTTTTTGTTTTTTCTTTCTCAGAGCTGCGGAAATTCTCAAAGGGAATATGACAAGGCTGTCATTTCATTTAGTGTGAAAAACCAGCTGAGATACAAAGGAAACTTAAGTAAGGAACCTCATATCCTGCAAAATTAATTTCTTCCATTTTATTCCTGCTGACTGTAATAAAAGGATTTTATAATTTGTAGAGCTTCTTCTTGCATACTTTTTTATCATTCTTTTTTCACTAATATTGGAAATCATTTTCATGACATACAGCACAAGAACAGTCTTAAATGATAGCGTTAAACAGTCTGATTTAATGTTGTCAAATCTGATTGATTTTCAATAATTATTATCATATTTTTTCTCTCCTATCACCAAAAGTAAAAACAGTCCGTAAGGATGAACCACGCTATTATGAAGAGGTCCTGCACTACAGTCGGGAACATCTGATGCTGTATCCTTATCATTTGTCGGACATCATGGTGAAGGGACTGAGAGTGACTCCCTTTTCTTACTACAACACCATGATGCAGGATATAATGGGCCAGGAGAAAAGCTATGACTCTCTTCCAAATTTCACTGCTGCAGACTGTACGTTTTACAATTTTAAGGGGCACATAATTTTTTAAAGAGAAATTCATTTGGCTGTTAATGTGCAATGGTGACTGGTCATAGTTATATTTGTTATTTTCTTGATTGCTCATGGTACTTCATTTAGTGCCCATATGCATATTTGTTTCATTTTATTTTTCAGGTGACATTTTAATAATTTTTAATGACATTAAGTTGAATACAGCATCTAAAAAAACCGAAAACTCATGTACATATAATTGTTTATTATGATATCTCTTTACTGTAACGTATCCATTGGTTTTGCTTTTTACCTTTTGTATGTGTGGGTGTTATATCCTTATTCTTTTCCATTTTACATTTATCAATATTATTATTTCAATTGAATTGCAGGTCTGAGACTTTTGGGCATCGGGCGTAATCAGTATATCGACCTCATGAATCAGTGTCGTTCTTCCAAGGTATCTGGTTTGGATCACTTAGCAATCTCATATATTAATGTTTTATTTTGAGAAAAAACTATAGTTAGTTTAAAGTTCTTATGCTTAGAATTTCATATTGAAGCCATCATCAGATGAAAATAAAAATGAGAACAGGGGAAAAAAAAACCCAATAAAGTTTATCATGGCATGTGAATAGTTCTTCTGGTAGTGTCCTTCTTCATTGTGTAATCATTTTTTATTTTTTAATGTTAGTTTTTAAATTTATTTTTCTCACGTTATCATAATGGGCAAGATAATGTTTTTCTCCTTCCCCATAGAAATTCTTTCGAAAAAGACCAGTGAAAGAACTCCTTCCTTCTCAGCCAATAGAAACTGTGGCCATAGAGCCCTGGTGGGTTGTACAAGTTGGCTATGTCACAGATGATGACATAAGGGTTTGTATCTTTTCTCATTGTCTGATCCATTTTTATCATACCTCTAACAATTAACTTACATGTCTTCACGATGATAATGTGTTTAAATTTATTTTGAGCTTTAAAAATCCAGTGCATTGTGATGTGTAAAAGTCCAATATTCTAAACACTATCCAACATTAAGGTTGAAATTTTGCTGTGTTGTGTCACATATTCTTTAGAGATCACACAAATGGCTAAATATTTAAAAAAAAAAAAAAAATTTAATTTTGTAGTCTTATTACGTTTAGATATAAATATATTTTCTGCAGCAATTTATATCGTTTTCTTTCTACTGTCATCCAGAGTTGCATTGACATTGAGAAGAAAATAATTGACACCCTAATTGACACAGGCCCTCAGACAGCAGGTGAAATGGATAAAGGAATTATGCACAGTAAGTAGAAGATTTCTTTTTTTTTTTTTTTTTTTATGTTTTACACCTGTCATGTCAACAAAAACTCTAAAAGGAAAAAAGAGGCTTCTGGGCATTTTTGGTTAATGCTCTTGTCTTGATCTTTACCTACTCGCATATTTCACAAAGTCATTTCTCCCTTGGAGTAAACAATAAACTATTGCACATTCTTTTATTTCAAGCAATGATCTTGTGAAAAGAAATTTTTTAGGTTGAAACTGAAGGAATTTGTTGGTTTGCATTTACATCTGTGTGACAGAAAGAAAAAAAATTATGTATATAATTGTTTTGATTTCAGCTTTGTATCGGAAAGGCCTTATATATCTTGAGGTTCCTATTGGTGATGATGATTGTATCAGCGGTGAGTATTATTGATTTTTGTATACTATCAAGATTGATTTTTGTATACTAACAAGGAATGTAACTTTGATATGTGCTTTTTTTTTTTAGAAGTATTTTAAAGGGTTTGAAATTTTAAAAATATATTGATGTTCAATATGAAAATGACTAAATTTGAAGGAGGTTTTGAAGTTGAACATCACACTTCCCATTTCAGAAAATGACAAATTTATACCTCTTGTCTTTTCATTTCCTCCCGTATAGTTCCTCCCCTTGAAGGCTTCGTCATGAATCGAGTTTTAGGAGACTATTTTGAGACTTTATTGTACAAGATTTTTGTGTCCATTGATGAACACACACCAGTAGCAGAGGTATTTACTTTTTATTTGATTTTGTAACATGATCTTTTAACTTCAAGTGTTATGCTATTCTCATGAAATGAAATGAAATACATTTTCTTTTAAGTATATTATTGTAATGTCTCATTCTATAAATTTGATACCTCCTCAGTGTAAGTGCTATTATTAGGATACAAATCATTTGCAATGTAAAGTTCTATTAAAGGCACTTAAATTATGAATGTCTTCAGAGTTATGGAATTTTATGCGTAGGTGAAGGGTTCAAGTATAACCAAAATGCACTGTTGTATTAAAATGACATTGGTGAGTAGTAGGCTAATATCTAATTTTTCATTACTTCAAACACAATTTTTTTGACTTGTATCTTTTTTTCACAGCTTGCCAGTGTGCTTCAAATTGATTTACCTTTGGTAAAGGTGAGTTTTTTAATTCATTATACTTTTAGATCGAAGTAAGTTGGGGGGTTTTGTTTTTTGGGGTTTTTTTATTTGTTTTTTTGGGGGGTTTTTTGTTTGTTTTGTTTTGTTTTGTTTTTTGTTGGATTTTTTTTTTGAGTCACATAATGTAGCAGTACTTCTCATATATTGTTCCTACATATGTTGTAAACAACCAAATAAACAAATACTTCATCAAAAAGATCTTACCTTTTGGTTGAGTTTTTTTTTTTCTTTTCTTTGAACAAGGATTTCACATGTTAAAAGAAAAAAAAATTATTTTTTGGCATGTGAATTAAGTCCTGCATAGAGACTGCATTTTGGAAATAAAAGGGCAGTAACCTTTTATTATTTTTTTTTAAACATCATGAAACCCATCTTTTTTATAATGCCCCTTTGATATTCCAGGAATATACACCAAAGAACCTGCTAGATCTTCTTAATAAAGAAGTTTAAAGAATGAGATAATCTTTGATAAAACAATATGAAAAGTGATGATTGCAGAATAGAACAGGCTCAAGATTCAAGAGAGTCGGAGGTTCTTGAGATCTTATGTTGTCAACTAATTGAGGGTTTTCTCTTCAGGGTCCATCATATGATCATTATTCTTGTGATTTTAAGTAGGAGATATAATTGATATAATCCTTTCCTTCCTTTTTATTTCATACAGAATGCTGTGTCAATGTATTGCCGTCTTGGATTTGCAAAAAAGAAATCCTCAGAAGTGGATATGCCAGTGTTGCACCCTTCCTGGAATGTTCATGATTCTCCAACCATTGGGGGAGAGCCTAAGTGAGCAGATTTATCATTTTTGCATATAGTGACATCAACAAGAAATTGAGCTCTATTTTTCCAATGAAATAAAAACTCAAAACTCTACCACCAAATAACAATAATTGGCATGTTGATACTGATAGGCTTCTTTTAAGTTTAATAAAGCTCTCAGCTTTGCTTTCCATGGTGGTCTGGTTTATATGACTTCTACCAAGGTTGTTTATGAATTTTAAAGATATTGATGCTACTAGACATGTTTTTAAACTGTAGAATAAATAGATTCTGTTAACATACACAAGAAAAAGACAAGAACAAAGAACTGGAAACAGACACGAAAAAAAAGCTAGAAACAATGAACATTCAAACATATTAAAAAAAAATAAATTAGGTGACAATTTTCTCATTCTTGTTTGTCTTTATTTGTGAAGTATTTCATAAGATCAAATCTTTAGTTTTTAGAGATGATGAATTGTTTGTCTTTGATTTTAGAACAATTTAACATTTTAGTGGGAGAGTATTTGACATTCCTATGTACGTAATATTATGTACACAAGCATGCTATTTATCATTTAATCTCTGCTCCTTCAAAAGGAGATATAGAACCGATCATGATATACTCCACTTTATACCCAGGGTCAATCAAGAAAGAACATTGTTGATAGATCTTAGCAGTTCTGTGCACTTGGATGCTGGAGGCGAATCTGGTAAAACAGGCCTGGATTCACCCCAGAATGATGTCGCTTCCTCAAACCTGGATCCTTCACTAGGTAGGAAATGGACTATACTATGCAAATAATATTGAGTAATTGGAGAAATGAAAGAGGTATGTGCTTTTCAGTTCTTCATAAACATCTCTCTTGCAATGTGTCTAAATTTGATGCTGCCACTCTTCCACTTAATATAGTTTGGCTTCGTTGTCTAGTTGTTACACATTCAACCCGCAGATCTCAAGTTAAGAATATGACAGGTCCAGTTTTTAGAAGAATTCTATGCACATATTTTCTCACCTCACTGAGATATAGATTGAGTGCCCAATCTACGATAATAAAACTTATCAATATGGTAGAGTGACAGGCCTTAGAAATGGTTGCTGTTGCAGCTCTCTATGTTCCTAGGTTGTTTTAATAGAAGCCAAGGCCTATCAGGCAATCTTTTGAAAGTGCACAGGGGGTCGGGATTTGGATTTACTGGATAAATGCTTTACACCCATTTTTGTTTAGTTGATTATTTTCAGTGGAGGAAATTTTCTTCATTTCAGAGGTACGGCAAGTGGCTTCAATTGTTTTCCACCATCCTTCACACAGCTAAATTGAACTCTCTGTTTTCAACCTGTCATATGTCTATGGCATCAGATTAAAAGGCAACTGAATGCAGAAAGCATAGAAGTACAAAAGTTAAAATTTCCACCCATGTTTTGGGGAAGGTTGAATCCAACTTTGTAATTTAAGCAGCTTTGTTTGACACTAGAAATGTATAATGCAATGCTTAATCTGATTGTACGGAAACAAAAATCATGATAGAAGTCCTACTTGCCAGTTGAAATTAAGATGTGCAAGTTTTGAATGATATGCATGTTCTTCCTTTTCAGATTTAAATTCTCAAGCCCCTGGTCAGACCAAAAGAATTGCTTTTCTCTTTGATTCCACCCTTACTGCATTCCTGATGATGGGCAATTTGTCGCTTGTGGGTTCCTTTTTTAATGTCTTCAGTTGTATTTTGTTTTACTTGTTTTTCTTTCTTTCAACGCCCATCTAAGACAATTTTTTTAATATGTGGATAAATCCTAAAAAGACTAACTTAATGGGCATTGATATAAGCAATGTTTCAGTCATAAACTTTGATGGCAAACATTCGAAAACATAAAACAGTTATAGTGTGTACAGGCAAGCATTGATGCAAACAGAGAAACTGCCCTGGAAATGAGAAGAAGATTGAAGACTGACAATAGTATCTATCAAATTGAATGAAACAAGCACAGCAGCTATGAATCATTCAGAAACTAAACCTGTAAAAGTGAAAATTAAAAACAAAACAAACAAAGGACAAAAAACAAAAAAGGAATAAAAAGAAACAACAAAAAAGCAACCAAAACAAAACAATAAACCCCAAAAAAAGAAAACAAAACAAAACAAAAAACAAAAGACAAAAAACATATACAAAAAAGCAATAAAGGAAAAAGACAACAAAAAAAGCATTTAAAGGTGATAGAATGAAGGATCCGTTTTTTACTTTATTTGATTGGTTTGGGTTTGTTTTTGTTTTTTAATTTGCTTTTTTTCTACCTTCTCCTTTTTGTTAAAAGCTTACATCGTGTTTTATGTTCATCATTTTCTCCAATTGTCATCTTTCTCACTGTCAGGGTTTGAAAAGCCATGCTGTGACCATGTTTGAAGTTGGGAAATTGAGTGATGAGTCAATGGACAGTTTTCTTAGTGAATTAGAAAAGGTGAGTGTTCTTTGGAATGGTTTCCTCTATCCCGTGGATGAGAGTCAGATTATATGGAAAATGTGTTATAATTAATGCTAAGGATTTTTATTAATGATTTCACATGGTAAATCAAATTCAGAAACATATTAATATATTTCATTTTAATCAATTAACTTGAAGTATCCACTGTGGTGAACCCTAACAGGATAAGCTGAAAGAGGTAGAAGAAGAAGAAGAAGAAGAAGAAGAAGATTTTAATTAATTAATGTAAAGAAAGATTTCATTCTTAAGAACTAATACTTGATGATATTCATGATCTCTCTTTTGAAGTTTTGACATCTGAAAACCCCTTGTTGATCTACCTTATTGATCTTTCATGAAGAGCTAGTACATATTTATGTTAAAAATATACAGTTTATGTTTGTATCAATCTTCACCTGGTAAATCCTTGGTTAAGATATGCACATTGTAATACATATTATTTCTTTGTAACTTTTTTTTCCTCCTCCTTTATTCTTAATTTCCAAACTGTATAATCTCAAAGGTTGGCTCTGATGCAGAAGGCGAGGCCCGTCGGTATTTTGATCATGCCCTGACCTTGAGAGACACAATCCGCTTTCTGAGACACAATCGCGAACTTGCTGATGAAGTTGATGGTAGCCAGGTCGGTCAAGGAATTGATCTCCTTCGATGTGAGAGTCTCCTGAGTCTGGACCCAGAGACCAGGTCAAGAGTGCTTAACAAGAACTACAGGTATCATTCTAAGAATAAATATTACTGTTATTATTGACTTAATTCATTTATTTTTTCGAAGATACTCTGATTTTTCAAATTGGATTCATGAAAGAATACTATAATGCCTACCAAAAGCATTTGTATTTGGGGAAGAATATCGGAATGTTAACTAGTGTCATTTTTTATCCAGAGCTGCTTTTATGCCACAGCTCATATCATACTTCTTATTGTCCCTGACGAAAGATTTGAGGATTCATCAGAGGCAGTTGTCAAAAAAAAACAAAAACAACAAAAGAACCCCCCCCCCCCCCCAAAAAAAAACAAAAAAAACAAAACAAAACAACCCAACAAAAAGCAAAAACAAGTCAAACAAACAAAATACAAGCAGGAATTCCCAAAGCCTAATGCATGTAAATCTTATATGGCGGTGAAAGGCTGAAATGACAGCAATAGGTTTGAAAAAAATATACAAAGGGGTACTATGCTGTATTTTCAATGTATTGAATAATACATGACTTTAACCTTTGAGATTCTTGCTGAGAAAATACAAATAACGAAGTGTCTCTTGCCCACCCTATCCATCAGTAGCAGTTACCCCTAAGGCTTATGCAGGGAGATAAGGACAAAAGCAGTAAATAAGTTTTTCATGCCAAGCTTTTTGGTCTATCCTTTTGTATTTTACAATTCTGATGTCTATAATTCATTATATCCTTGTAACATTTTTCTGTACACCCACATCACAAGCTCATGCACGCTCATATCTGAAAGGCATATTTAACTTCATTAATATTCATAGGTTCTGAAAGGGGTCATGAATGTGTTGTGCTCTGCAGTAAGATTAAATGTCTCATCGGCCCTTCTCTTCGCCATTTCAGCCTGTTGGTGTCAATGGCACCTCTCAGCAAAGAGATAAGACCTGTCAGTAGTTGCATACCACAGCATGTAGGACCAGCTATTCCAGAGGTACACCAATATTCAATGCAGTTCTGTAGAAGTGCATAGGTCAATTGTTATTTCTATAGTAGTTCTGAAGTGAACATTCAATTCAATTTGCTACAAATCAGGCAAAATTTTAAGAGAAGCATTACATCTATGTAATAAATAATGAAGTGAACAGCAATATGTCTCTCTGATATTGATGCTCAATAAATGATTTCAAAAAGGGACAGCGGAAAGAAAAAGCAATTAGAAGATTTGAAATCCTTCGATCAATTTGAAAAACATGAATAAATGTGAAAGATTTTCCAAATTTGTTTCGTATCTATTAAATTTTGGAAATGATGTAGTTGTAAGGAGTCATTAAAAATCAAAATAATCATCTTTCCATTGTCATTTTCAATGCTTTATTCTTGAGTTCTTCTACACTTGCATATAGGTCAGCTCTGTTTGGTTCAAACTTTACATATATCACCTCACAAATTGTGGTCCTCCTTCACTCCTGCTGATGAAAGGGACGAAACTCAGGCGTCTACCTCTAGTGTTCAAGGTAAGTAAAGTTATGAAAAAGCATTGATGTAGTTTTGTTTTGTTATCCATTTCCCATCTACCACTTTAAGTGTAGAGAACCCTGTCTGCTCTCAGTCATGAAAAGAGCATCATGACTAAAATGCAAACATGGGAAAGTCAGTAGATCAAGAAATAATGACAAACAGGTGATCAGCCCACTGTGGCAACTCTTGAATGGCTCGGTGAGAAAATACATTTGAGGTATTTCTCATTAAAATCCAGGCTAAACAAATGTTGATGTTGCCTTGATGATATTCTGTCATCCACAACTTAAAATGAGCAGCATTGCCATTCTAGGCAACAATAAATTTTACTAGTGATAATAGCTTTATCTTATAATTTCACCATCTTTTATATTTACTGACTTGATAAGCTAAGAGCATCATCTTGCCAATTCTTATGTGATTTTTGTTTATACTCTTGAAAGATATGTTTTCATGAATATTTTATTATACTTACATTTTTAAATTTACTACATATGAGTGGAAATATTTCATTTCAGAATTATGAGCGACTTCTAGTCACCACTTGGGGTCATGACCCAGGGGTCATTGCTTCATCAAACATTCTCCTTACTCTAAATGATGCTTTATCTCATTCTGCAGTCTTTGTACAAGTAAGTATCATTGAGTAGGACTTTTGATAATTATTTCACGGACAGACAAAATATTGAGGCCGCAAAACATTATTTATGTAAGGTTATGTAGATCACCATCATTTTCATTTGTTTTTCCACATGTTTATTTACTATTCCAGTTTCTGGTAGATTTTGAAAGGTCTGCAGAAAGTATTTGGTAGCACGTAAAATTATTTGACTCAAGTCATGTATATATTTTTTTCTCTCTTTCATTTTTACTCTCACTTTTTGTTTGTTTTTGTTTGTGTTTGTTTCTCTCTTTCTTTCTTTCCGTCCTTCTTTCGTTCTTTCTTTGATTGTTTCTATTTTCGTCATTCATTCTTTCCTTCATTGATAAAACATTTCCTTGTATTTATTACAATTGAATGCACTTAAATGGAGATTTTCAATTTGTTACATTTTTTTTATTCTCTCCTCTTCCTACCCCTTCTTCTCCTCTTCATCCTCCTCCTTGGATATTTAAGGAGAGAGATATGGAATTTTTAATAGTGCTGTAATACTGCTATTTTGTTTATACAATAAAAAAAAAAAATTTAAAAAGGCATATGAGCTCTGATCCATCTTGCCTGTCTTAATCGATATTTCCCTCTTTACAGGGTCATGGGCTTCGGGCTGAGGGAATGTCAGTCCATATACCGTTTCCCTTTGAACAAGCACATGGTAACTATCTTCTCATTGCTTTCCTCATCTTCTTAGTACTCAAGCTTCTATGAACACCAGTAATTTGTATTGACATGCTTTGTTACAATAACTTGAGGAGCAAAGCCATACATATGAAGTCATACACTCAAAAGAATCAATGCCCATCATTTCCTATATGAAGTTATACACTCAAAAAAATCAATGCCCATCAGTTCTTGTTATCTTTTTTATATTCTCAGGCTCCTTCACAGATGGTTATCATCAGTGTCATCCAGCCATCACCAAGCTGAAAGAACTGCTGGATTTAACACATACGTGTGGTTACGCCACTCTGTTGAACCCACACAAGGAAGACAGGTCAGAAGACATGGATGAGGAGCTCCAGTCACCCCTACTTGCTTCTTCGACCAACACGTCGGTCGGCCCAGAAGCTAACACCAACTCGACCAACAGCAATATTTCATCCATTTTGTCCCCTGCCAAAGTTAATGGCAGCAAGCCGGGCGCGCCCACATCCGAACAGTCAGTGGTCCAAGACGTTCTCATGCCCCACAATGGGATAAAAGACCACCAGTCTGCCAAAGACCTTGAGAAAGAGCTAGACTTGCTGAATAATGACACCCAAACGCTTTCAGATTCTGATGGTGCTGCCTTAAAGTCTAATCTTTCCCTGGATGTGCCAGAATCGCAAACTGCGGTTGTTGCCAAGGAGGTCAAAGTGAAGTCACCTGAACCTTTGAAACAGGATGAATGGTTGTTGTTGGACTTGTGTTTTGGCTTGCCACTCTTCAACACCAATTTAAATAAGGAGGTGTGCTCAAGGATTAGCAACTTAGGCCTTTTCAAACAAGAGAGGTAAGATTTGGGTGGTACACAACTACCATTATTTATATACCACAGTCTTTTATGATTTTATTAAAGGACTTAAGTTTCGAATAATTCCTATTTACTCTTTCTATCTTGGTCTTTTTATGATAGAGGTATTTCATTTTTTTATCATTTGCTCTTGTTGTGTTTTTATAATATATGTTTAGAGGATAGACACTGGAACCCTTCTTAGATAGACTCATGTGGGAAAAATTTTTCCTTTAAAATAAAGGTGTCCTGAGTTCCGTTTATCCTTTGTGTGTGTGTGTGTGTGTGTGTGTGTCTGAAATTATGAAGATGAAATATAAGCTATCCCATCATTTCCAATTGTTCAGATAAATCCAATTTTGCCACATTACAATAATTTTACACCAGTAGCACACAGTTTAGATCCACTGCATAAAATATTATATGGTTCACTTCTACCAATAACCAAGATGATAGCAGCAAACAGGAAGAAATTTAGTGGTCACTGCTTAAGAAGCAAAGAAGAATTAATAATAAGAAACATTATTTTATAGGAGCCCATGCATAGGAATAGATCATTAGGTAGATTGTGCTACGCATTCATTGATAAAGTAGTAAAAGACACAGGCATAATACGAGATGATCTAGCAACAATGATGTAGGACAGAAAGGTGTGGAAAGAGGTAGCATGTATCTAAGGTCGATAGAGTAAGTCATTACTATTATTATTATTATTATTATTATTATTATTATTATTATTACTATTATTACTATCATCATCATCATTATTATTATTATTATTATTATTATTATTATTATTATTACTATTACTATCATTATTATTATTTTATTCCAGTCTTCAGGAACTTGCCCAGTCCAGTGGAACCTTGTCTCTTCAACTGATGGATTTCATAATGGGTTGGCAGGTAAGATGTGTACTGTTGCATACAGCCATAGGGTGGGAGCTGGGGGCGGAAAAATGGTTTTATATGCTTGTCTTTTTTAGTCTTTATAAATATTTCTCTCTTCATATTTTGTTTAGTTTTCCATGAATATTTCTTGCTTAACAAGTTGTTTATTGTTTTTGTGTAGTATGCTTCATCTCTCGTGCAAAACACTTTTTATAGAAGAGGAGATTTTGGATGGAGTAAATAAGAATAAATAGACAATCAGTCAAGAAAGGACTTCATTGTTCTTATTTAAAAGATATTTACATATTATGTATAATGATGCATCATTCCTTTTACTATATAAGTCTACACTTACTGACTCTCTTGAACTGAAAATTATTTTTAGTGTACATGTAAATATGACAATATATCAATGTTATTTATTAATGTGTTTATTGGTTGATGATATTTGACTGAGATACCACTTCCCTTAATGTTAATAAGTTATTGTTTGATAATCTGATTGTATTTTTTGAGAATGAGTACAAATGGCTTCCATGTTGGAGGATGAGATGTTAAATAATTTTATTTCTTTGTCACATGCTCTGTATTCTTCTTGGTTTTCACTTGTGCTGATATTCCCCTCTTGGTATGTCTCTTAGCCCTTTTATTACTTTGTATTAAGTTGTCAGTTTTTTCCTAGTCCTAAGTATTTGTTATTTAAAAAGAGTGCCCATTTTGTTTTGTGCCTTTCATTAATATTTACCATTTGTTACAAGTCAAACTCTATTTTTTTTTTTTTTCAATTTCTTGTATTTGATTTATTTTCTGTGTAACTCCAATACGGAGGCCCCATATTCAAAAATTGGTTTAAAGAGGGCTTTTCAACACTTCCATGATAGATTATCAGTACTTTTTATATATTGTGTTGAAGTTTGGTTAAAATTCTATTGGTTTTTTACACTCAGCTCTGTCTTGTTCTGTCCATGACAGTCTGCCATCAATTATTACTTGTAAATATTTAGCACACATTTTTTCCTTTAGTTTTTCATTCAGTAAGTATAGTTTGCAATTACCTTGCTGTGTTTATTATTTTTGGTTCCCGATTTTTTTTTGTTTTGAGAAGAATTCCATCTCTAATTTATAATTGTTAATATCATTCATTGACCTCTTTAGAAAACTATCATCAGCTAAAAGTATTAGTTTGGTTCCCGAGGTACTGTTTTTGTTTGCACCATTTATGTAAATGGGGGAAACTTCTCATACCATATGTTGCTAGTGGCTGGCTGCTAAGTATTTATCCTTTTCCACCAGTCAGTGCCAGTTTAAGCTGTAAACGTATTCTATCGTTGGCTGTGGTAGCGACAACTCTCTTCCTAATTTTATGAGTTGGTGATACTCGAAAAGATGATTTCGCACTGTTTCCTCATTTGAAAGAACATTACATGAATATTGGGAAAAGAATGGGTCTAAGCTTGCTTAATTGTCTTTGTGTGTGTGTGTGTGTGTGTGTGTGTGTCTTCCCCCCCCCTCCCCCCACCCCCACCACCTTCTCTTTTCCATACATAGTTGCTGAATAGTATAAGACAATCATTTCAGGAATGAGCCACATCTTATCATCATAAAATAATATTTGTTTGATTTGTAATGAAAAGGAAAAAAGTAAAGGTTGAGTGTCTTTTTGTTTTCATCCTGACAGGTCCAGAGCATAGTGCATGAGGTTGATTCCAATGGGGTGCCATCACACAAAGAGGAGCATTGTTCCTTATTGCCGTCTCAGAACATCCTGTTTGATGGCAAGTCCATTAAAGTCTGGTCAGGGCATTGATGTCAACTGATGTTTTACTGGAATATTTATATTAATATATGAATCCTACACAAGTGATATTGAGTAGTTGTGCGCGTACACGTTCGTATTCATGAGTGTGTGCTTGTCTGTGAGTGTGTGTGTGTGTGTGTGTGTGTATGTGCGTGTGTGCATGTGTTTATGGTTGTGGCTTATTTTGTTGTTTGTTATCTTGATTTTATGTAAGGAAGGGAGGAGACTGAGATCACGGTCTTCTGGAATTTGTCTTTTAGAATGCCTGTTTAGGTTTTGGTGGAACAAATTTTTTGTCTTAGTATATCATAGTTGTTACTTTTAATTTGATAGTGTTGTATGTTGATTGATATGAAGATATAATTTAAACGGACAAAAAGTTTTAGCTATTCTTTTTTCTGTAAAAGAGCAGAGTTGTTCTGAGTGACAGTTTGATAAAAAATGCCTTGAATGAATGAACTAATGATGAACGGCCAGCCTCTTGTTGCTATAAGTTCGGAGAATGGAAATCAAATTGTCGATCATTGTGTTG
Organism: Melibe bucephala; assembly: GCA_039654525.1. Lineage (NCBI taxonomy): Eukaryota > Metazoa > Mollusca > Gastropoda > Nudibranchia > Dendronotidae > Melibe > Melibe bucephala. The sequence goes on from JBCJKE010188668.1 coordinate 16,156, forward strand.
TAGAATTTCAAAATGTTTTGTCATCAATTTTTTCTTTTACCTGCAGTTCACTCATAACTCTTTTTTATCAACAAAATATACTGAGGCATTACTTTTATTTCTTTTGTTTTATGTTGAAAGTATCTTTTTTATTTAAATATAAATTTGAAGCCTTGATTTAGAATACATATGTGTAAAGCTCAATGAAAGTAGCATATTGAGTTCCATCCATATCCGTCTATTTACCAGAAGAAAAAAAGTTGTGAAATTTGCTTTCACAATAGGAAACAAACAAAAAACAAAAAGGGTACACAACACACAAAGATTACAGGGTTATTTTCCTTGCAACCAAAGGAAAAAAAAAAGGGGAAAGGGGAAGTGAACCATAAAACTACAGACCCACCAATAATGGCGATTTTCATAGTGCCGAACCAGCAACGCCAGACTTCAGCAGGCTGATGTGGTCCTGGTTTACCTCAAAGACCTTGAAATTCAAACTCTTTGATGGCCTGCAAAGTCCTCAGACCTGTTGCCCTTTGAGCAAATTTAGTAGCACAAAGTTGTTCTGGTAATACCTGGCAATTAATTTGTGTCAGTTTATATGGCTGAGGTCTTGGATTTTGGTACTATGAAGTTGTTAAATTGTTACCTTGAAGAACGAAACAGTACTTTATGTCTTCATGTATTCAAAAATGATTTATCTAAAATTTTGGGCTAAATGTGTGCCCATTTCAAGCAAAGTATGAAAGATCAATTTTAAAAGGAAAAATACCCACCATGACATAGTAAGGCAATGAACTTGTTGACAAACAGAAAATAAATGAAGATGAAAATGGTTATTACAGAGGTGCCTACCATCCTGCGTTCTGCGGAATCATCCCGCGAAATTACCCTTGATCCCGCGGCCGTACTTCAAATCCCGCGAATCCTACTATTCTTCTTTGTAGACACAAGTATGAGGCTAGGGGCTGAATTATAAGACAAAGAAATTATTAGATCTAACACACTAGATCTAGACAA
>JBCJKE010188669.1:0-10225 GCA_039654525.1 Melibe bucephala
GACTACACAAAGGAACCCGGAGTCTGAAGTGGACACTGTAATGGACATGGATTTGGGGGAAATCAACCCTGAATCCTCAGGTCCCTAAAGAGACAAAACAACCTAGTGTATAGATGTATATAGATGTAAATAGGTGAGTACCATTTATCTACGACTTATGCTCGATAATTATTACATTTTTAAGCATTTGTGTGTATTTGCGTGTAGACAAGGGAAGCGGGGGGAATAGCGGCAGATTTTTTGTGAAATGCTCCTTGGTCCAAAAATAGATTTGGCGGATTTTTGATGTGGATTTGGCTGGAAAATTTTCTAAGCACCTGGCAACACTGTTTTTATGTTCATTACACATGCATGGAGAGTAAACAATTCATAACCCACTAATCTTTTGGTTATCTTCAATCAATTATACTTCCAAAGACCTGAATTCTTTACATGGTTGCAGCGGCAACGTCCTTAGTACATTTTCATACACTGTTGGGTGTTTAAACAAGGTAAATGCATACATAATAGACATTCTGGTGATACCATCACCCAGACTCACACTGATACAAGCCTGAACTGAAACTCAGACACCTCCAATTGCCTAAACGTTACTCTGTCATTGTTTATTTCTTTCATTATTTCTTTCATTATAATGGCAACGTCTCCTTGCACCAGCCCAACTATTGAATGGTCTGATCCCGACCTGCAACATGCATGGGACAAGTTGAACTTATGTTCATGGGGCCTATGAGGAAGTCCATGGACGAAGAAAAGTTAGCATACCTTTTGATTTGGGTCAGTCAAGAAGGTAGAGACATCTAAAATTCATGGAACCTACCTGATGTCTTGGACACCTCTGATAAACGCTCCTCACCAAAGAAAAACTCGGTATTTGCATGGTACAAATTCCAGCAACGAATACAGACGTTAGAAGAAGCGTTTGAATCCTTCGTCAAGGACATTCGGAATCTAGTGATCATGCAACTACCAAATTCCAAGCAAAATGGTAAGGGACAGGATTGTAGCAGGAATAAATTTTTATGAGATTCGTGAAAAACTACTAATGGAAGGAGACACGGTAACAATGGAAAAGGCAATAGAAATAGTCATTACCTTTGAGACTACTCAGCAGCACCTCGTCGATGGCCCAAGGTCATACAAACCTGAGCACTATAAGCAAAGGAATTGTGGATTACTACATGCTCCCACGAATTGCGATGCTTTTGTTACTACTTGCAAATTTTCTGGCAAACACAACCCTTAGGAAACAGTCTGTCTCTCTAAAAACAAACAGCAATTCAGACCAAATTCCTGCCAAGTACACCCTCGTGGCCAGGCGCTAACAGTAGCAGAAATGTTCACCAACTACAACATAATGAAGAGCCACAAGAGGAACGAGAACTGACACATTACACCATCGAGACTGACAAAAGAGACAAAATCATGACTAACATAAGGGTCACTGACCCGACCAGGAAACACTTCAAATTGAATGCAAAAGTAGACACTGGTGCTAACGCTAACATTTTGACCTTCCCGTGCCTGAAGCAAATGATCAGCAGTACTGCAGACGTCAAGGACTTTGAGTATGTCAAAGGAAGTCAAACAACACTGACTGGATATGGTGATCAAAATTTTGCCCACTTAGGAACAATCAGCCTTCAATGTGGAGATGAAAAGTTCAATACAGAGTTTTATATAGTGCAAACTAATGGCCCAAACATTATTGGCCTACAGTGCTCAAGACGACTAAATATTGTAAAAATAAACTGCTCCCTAAAGCAACACCACCAATAAAATTCAGTGGATGACCTAAAAAGAGCCTATCCAGACTGATTTGATGGCATCGGAAAATTTCCCGGCACTTTCCAGATTACTCTACATGAAGGAGCCCAGCCTGTGATCAAAGAGCCACGGAAATACCCTGTAAACATACTGGACAAACTTAAGAAAGAGCTCGAAAGGATCGAATCACTCAAAATTATTGAGACAGTAACTGGTCCAACTGATTGGGTTAGCTCACTGGCTTTCAGTCGCAACAAAGACGGATCACTGCACGTCTGTCTAGATCCAAAACATCTAAATAGTGCAATCAAGAGACCGCATCACAAGACCTCAACAATAGAAGAAGTCTCGCACAAATTCAATGGTGCAAAAGTATTTTCCAAACTTGATGCACAAAGTGGATACTGGGCCCTTTGCTTAGATGAAAAATCCAGCCTATTGACAAGCTTCAATACGCTGTTCGGAAGAATGAAGTTCTTAAGGGTTTCCTTCAGTTTGAAACTCCTTCAGGATCTATTTCAGCTCATGATGGACAAAATCCTAGAGGAATGCCCAGGAACCTTAGGGATCTCTGATGATATCTGTGTCTACCGATCCAGTGAGGAGGAGCATGACAAAAATCTTGAAGGTCTGATGCAAACAAGCAGAAAATATGGTCTGATGCTCAAAATGCAACATTAAAACAGAAGAAAATTGGATTTTATGTAATGGTATTGGATGAAAATGGTATCTATCCAGACCCCAAAAACTGTGATGACATCAAAGAGAGACCATCACCCCAAAATGCTAAAGAGCTTCAACAGTTTCTGGGCCTCATACAATACATGAGCACATTTATCCAAAACCTTAGCCAACAAACAGAACACTCAGGAACATCCTTTTGAAAGACGCAGATTGGCAATGGACTGACAATCATGTAAAAGCATTCCAAGCATTGAAAAACTCCATACACGACACAATGACCCTTAGAATAGATATTATGACTCTACAAAACCCACCACGCTCGAGGTTGACAGCTCCCTCAAAAGCCTAGGCGCAGCTTTACTTCAAGACATTACCAAAGCCAATAAGAAAAACATACTATGATAGAGGAGCAACAGCATGTGAATACTAAAACCTCACAACAGGACTGTGGCACCCCGCAATCGTTACCAGAACAGCTGACACACCAAGGAGTTACATTGTCGAAACACCTGAAGGCGTGTCACTTCATAGAAAAAGACGACACCTGAAACCAGTCCAAACACCCGCAGAAACACATTCACCGGAACCACAACTGTTGACGCCACGTCGACAACTAGACCCCTCGGATACAAACCCAGATGCCAACTTGGACCATCGTCCGCCTACAAGTTCCCAAGAACCAGTCACAAGATCAGGGCGCATGATCAAGCCACGACGCTGGTTGCTTGAGGAAATGGCAAATAAATAATCCTCATCATTTTGTGTTTATACATGCTTCTCCAAGCCTCATAATTGTATGTTTATCAGTGCTGTTTCAGAGGGCAGAAAATACCCTTATCTGTGTACTGTTTCGGAGGGCAGATAATACCCTCATCTGTGTACTTTTTCAGAGGGCAGATAATACCCTCAAATGTGCATCTTCCTGTGTGTGTTATTTCAGATAGCAGATATCACCTCCAGTAATAATTCTCAAACCCATTGTTTTTGTTGTTTTTTTTTGTTTGTTGTTGTTTTTTGTTTGTTTGTTTTTGTTGTTTTGTTGTTGTTTTTTTGTTTTTTTGTTTTTTTGTTTTTTGTTGTTTTTTTTTTGTGTTTTTTTTTTTGGTTTCGCTGGCTTTGATGATTTTGTCAGATTTCTTAGATCTTGATTAATTACTGTTGTTGGTGGGTGTTATTCCTTTATATTTCTGCCTTTGTTGAAGTAGGTTTTCTTTGCTTTTGAGAAAGTATGCTTTTGTCCCTTTATACAACATTTTCAAGTAATTGGCATCTTTGGAGTTTTATTTTATGGCTGATGGGTTTGTTTTGCCATGGTCATTTGGATCTTCATCGGTAATTTTGTCTGGTACATGAATACTAATGATATTTCTGAGATGTTTTCTGTGGCTTATGTCAAGAGTGCCTAAGATTTTAGATGTTAAGTCCCCATGTTCCACTGTTCAATGTGAGAATAGTTCCCACATGTGGTTCCTTTTCCTTTAATCGAACCATTCATTTCAAGCTTATCATTTTTGTTTGTTTTTACATTTGTTATTTCAGTCTTTATTTTACTTATTTTCAAATTGCATTGCTCAAAGGCGTTTGATATTTCTGCGGCTTACTCTAAGTTAAAGAATGAGCTGTATCAAGTGGCAAAACCAGTTGAATTTAGTTGTCTTTAACAAGGAACTGACTTTAAGTGAGTTGATTTCTTGCCAGTTCCATTATATCTCTAGTGCAATGGATCAGCTTTCATGATTATTCATTTGCTGAAGAAACAGAAATAATTAAATGTGGTAGCCAAGCTGAAAGGGCCATAGATTTCCGTTTATGGCAAGCATTTGACCTTGTGACCCTGTTGAGTTACAGGGTACAACATTAGGGTTAGGGAAAACTAGTCGGCCCCCTTTCAACAGCCATGCTTTGTATCATCATCTTCATTATTATTACTGAAATAATTATTAGCATCCTTGACTATATAATATTACAAGAGTCACCCTCATTGCTGATCTTGTTATTGTAAACAACATCTTAAAATAGAGAAAGCAATCAGAAACATTAAACATTTGTCCCTCATTCCATACCTCTATATCTGCTATTACTTCGTCTTTAAAAACAAGCTTAGATTTGATGTTCCAAAGCTGCCAAAAAGAAAAGAAAAAAAAGAAGAAAATTTTGTAGAGAAAAATGGATATTGTGACAATGTAACAGCAAGTCTACAAAATGCTTTAAGTTCGATTGGTAGAAAAAAAAGCAAAGTGTGACTAAATGAGAAAAAATGAACATCTATCTGATGAATATTTCTATTGATACTGATTACAGTCGAGTACGCTTAACTGTGAGGAAAACTACCAATGTATCTATATTTCAATTAAAAAGTTGGATAGGATATACGTAAACAGTGCATGCTGGGCGGCAAAGAATTGACAAGATGAAAGATAGGATAGCCATTGCCTGTTTAGGGGTGAACATCTACAACCCCAAAGTCAACAGCAAGTCAACTGTAAACTGTAAAATAGCCTCTAGGTAAAGAGGCAAGTTGTGAATACACAATATGCAGCCATGGACAAACTGGCATTAGGCATCAAGGGAACGTTGGGGTTATCGAGTGGGGATTCAAATTTTTTTTTTAAAACAGGCCTCACTAGCTGAGGAGATCAACTTGTCTTGAACTGAATCTCCAGAATGAATCCTGGCCTACCAGATTGGGGAATGGACATGGGCCCACTTCACAAAACTTTAAACCGCTACAGAAACCAGAAGCAGATGTTCAAAACAAATCTTTGGAAGCTTGAGGTCTTGTTCTTTAGAAAAAAAAGAAGTATGATATTGCTGAGTGAAAGCTGGAAGGAAGCCCATGAACAGAGGGAGACCACAATGCATATTGTGATTAAAAACAGATTAAAAATAGGAAACTAGAATGCTAGAACATTGTTCAAGAGCACCGATGGAGCTAAGATAGACCACATAAGGAAGCTAAAAACTGAAATAATGGGAGTGAGCAAGGCATGCTGGTTTGGACAAGAAAGGAACAGTTAATAATTAATAGGAGTAAGAGATTAAACAATTATAAGTTCAGGAAAAAATCAACACAGGGAAGGAGTTGGAAACTAATGTTTAAAGACACTGGAAAAGCACTAATGGACTTGACTCCAATCAATGAAAGAATCGTACAAAATAACTTTACCCCCCTCATAAAAATTGATTATAGTTCATGTGTATGCACCAACAGGAATAGCTGAGGAGCAAGACGCAGAATGATTTTTATGAACTACAGGAAGTCTTCACCAACATCACTGGCATGACATTCGAATAAATACCAGGTGAGAATGACAAAAACTATGAGAAAGTATTGAAGAAAAAAAAGTCAATAATAAATAATGCTATGTTTATATCTCCAATATCCATCAACATGTTCACTAGCAAATTAAAGTAATGACAAAACAACAAAGGAGCAGCAGCAGCAACATTAACAACATAACAAAAATAACTACATGTACATCAAAACATGCTATGTGATTGACATAGATAATATAGACAATATATGTTTATGCTGCCCTTGATGCACTTAAATTGGTCATGTAAACAAAAAGAAATTAAATTATAATGGTTCGTTTCAATGAACATAAAAATTAATTAAACTTAGGGAAAAAAAATTAAGTGAAGTCAATTTGAGAATAGCTGACTGCATGCAGGTTTATGCTCTACAAAATATTTTATACAATATCAATGTCTGTTTACAATACCCCTAATACTATCCTGATAGCAAAGAAGACAACAAGAAATTAAGTCACTAGGCTCCTTTCCAAAGAAAAAGATTGATTTTAATCTAAAAAAAAAAGAAAAAAAAAGAAAAAAAAAAGGAAATGGAAAAACAAACAAAAAAAGGAAAAATGGGAAAAAAAAGAAAAAACCCCAAACACAAACAAAAACAAAACAAAACAAAAAACAAAACAAACTGACAAACAAAACAAAACAACCCTAAGCACAATCAAATTAAGATTCTTACAATATTAATATGTTTACAATACCTCTGATAAATCTTTCATCTTTGTATCAAAGTCAGTCTGGTTGACTCTCTGGTTTGCATTTGAGACGGATATGTTTTTAATCTATTGAAGAAATACATAAAGAAATAATATAAATCATAGGCATCATACAACATTTCGATATATATCGTATGTAATCTTTTTTGTTGGAGTGCCTAAACTTATCTGATGAAATTTCTGAATCTTACATAAACAAGTAAATCATTTGAATAGATTGTGGCATCTATGTTTCAATATTTCAATAACAATCTCATCTTTCCTCCAAAACTGAGGCAACAAGGGTTGAATCTTTCACATCAACCCTGTTATGATATACGCTCTTGTCTTCATCAATTCCTTAATGACTCTCTGAAGATGCTGTGCTTCTTACCGGTACTCCAAAAGGAGAGCTTATTGAAACTTGTCTGAGAATGATTCCAATCAAGACTTTGAAGCAAAAACACTCATATGATAGGTGGTGTGGTTATATAATATATTAATTATTAGAAAGAGACAAAGAGAGATAACGTGAGAAAACAAGAAGGGAGTTAAGTTCAGTAAAGTTCAGTTGAGTGTGCGATGTATTGACAAATAATAGGCTAGCGGTTAGTAGCAGAGTGGACAGCATAGAGGTCATATCGTGAGGTGAACCTTGAGTGTATTCACGGTGATGTGGTTAAGAAGTTTTTGATGAGGAAAGTGTCAAGCAATATTATGAAGGGCTAGTGTGGACTGTGACAATGTGCATAGATCTATAGATTCATAGACTCTATGTTCTTGATAGGGCGATTCCAGTGAGGTGAAATTTCAATATTTGGAGATAGGCCTAGTGCTGTGTTCATGGATTTATGAGATTCACCCTAGGAACAAGGTAAGTAGAGTTGGCACTTATTACATGATGAGAAACATTGTTCAGACTGATTCATCACACTGCTTAAAGGTTTCAAGGTATTGCATGATTTTTATAAAAAAAATTGTAGACAGATAAAATCTGAAATATTCATGAAAATTTTAACTCACAAAGTGCAGTAAACTCTACAGTTGTACACCTCTGGCATCAACATCAAGCAGGATGGACGGGGTTAACAGAGCTCTCGATTAATTCCATTTCCATCTACTTTTTTCGAAGGCAAACATCATAGAAATGCCAGTTATCTGACTCCTGAACATGCTGGAAAAGCTTTTCAACGACATACTACAAGAATCTGCTCTTTCCTGTACAACATAGCTGGATCTGGCCATTGAACTCCACTTTGAGTGAATTATGGCTGATTCGGGTGTGTCACTGATTAATCATTCGACTCCTGCCAACTAATGACACAAGGCCCTAAGTCATGTATGTAGAGACCAGTTTAGAAAGAATTGACATAGAATTACCACAGACGAAGAGACATCAGAGAAAGAGCAAGGCAAGGTGACAAAAGCATAAAAACTGAGATGAATCATCACAGATAGACAGTGCTATTGCAGCCATGATGGAGCTTTCTGCTTGCATGTCAGACTGTATTTCACTAAGGTTAGTTTCATCCTACTTTGATCACATAGATCACATCAGACCCTGTGTTACAGATCTCAACCTGGGCAAACGTCAAGTATACATATCCAACCCATTAGGTCATTGCCCTATCATTGACGTGTCCAAGAGGCAGTCTCTTTCAATCACGAGATATGACACTACTCTCAACCCTGTTGCACAGCATGAGTTGGAAGTCTGAATGAAGCTTACTCAGTAATAATATAGACGACAAGATGAATGTTCACATATTGTACATGGATGCACAGTGCATTGTATTGATAATTAAATTGAGTTGTTCTTGTCTGTAAATGGTCGAAGGGACATAATTGTTAAAAAAATAAATGTCAAGCCAGAAATTGTTGTAGAGCGAGGTCCCTGGAGACAAGGGAGAAAAGAGAGAAAAAAATGTCTTGACATGTGCTGCTTGTGAATCTATTTGTTTTTGAATCCAGTTTTGTTATCCTGTGTGTCATTTAGACATGTACATGTAAATGGCATGACACAAAGGCTCTTCTTCATGTCGACACTGACATGTATGATGTAAAGGAAGGTAAAGAAAAAACAGTTAAAAAAAAAAAAAAAAAAAAAAAAAGAATTGCCACTTCCTCGCCCAAGGGAAATTTATCTTTTGGTTTTTCACCAAAAACCAAGCAAATGCCACAAGAGTAGCATCGCAAGCACTGGTAGTAGCAGACTGAAAATGTGAAATGTATGGTAATGTCAAGTATGCTGATTGATTTTTGTATTACTATATAACACTGATTGTGTCTAACTAAAATTTCATTTGCCTAGCAATAGAGTCAGGACAAGTACGATGCATTATGTTATAAGTACAGCAGAATTCATTTAACACGAACCCGTTTTTCGGCATCTGGTTTTTTCCTTGGGCAAGAAAATTCACCCCTATTGCCCTCATTGGCGGCGCTGCACTGCGGCTGACGCCTGGGTCTATCCCGGTCTTCCTTCAAGATAGACCCTAAAGACACATTCTCCCCTGGAGCTAATAAGGGCTTTATTTATTTATTTTATTTTACACGCACTTGGCCCTTAACACAAACTGACGCAAATCCCCGATATTTTTCCTTCTTTATTCAACTAATGTAACATTCTTTAACATGACCTCAAATTTTACTAGATCTTGTTTACACGAACCGAAACGGGCGCTTCACATAAACTTTTTCCGAGTTTTCCCACTTTTTCTAGCACCAACAAGGCTTCGCATCGATGCGACCCATGCGACGCGCATGTATTAAAATTAAAAAGGTGCCTCTGCACACAAATGGAAAGGGGGTGGTGAAGGGAACACAGATGTATCATACACCACTGCCTCCTAGAGTAGGAGATTTCTATGAGGCCGTTGACTACACACAACACACTGTGCCGTAAAGCTTGCCGTGCCGTCGTACGCAGGCCCTCTACCACAAGGCATTATGTTCTCATCATGTGTCACTTAGCGTGCTGATGACGCCCTCCTCCACGAGAAACCTTAGTAAAGGTAGCCCCAACCTCCACTGGTCACCCCATTGTTTGCCGCTTGCAACACCCCGCCCCCTTCTTTCCATTTCCATAACATACCCCCTCTCCTTTCTTTTTTGGCTGACCGCAGTGGACAAAGCTAGTGTAGGGTTGTTTTCCTTACACCATAGCCACATCATTTATTCCATCAATGCACTTCAATTTCGATCAACTAAAATCTTCCCCTATGATTCTTCTCAAACATTTGGTTTGAAATGCCTCCAGCTTCTTTTCTATCTTAACTGTCATTTTCCAGCATTCTGATCCATAGAGCAAGACATACAGAACATCGCTTTTGGATATTCTTACTTTGGCGTTTGTTCTGAGGCTTGCAAACATTATAGGTCACTAAAATCAGTGTAAATCCTTGGTAAACTATATTGAGTACATAGTTATTTAATTTGTTGACTTAGCCATGTGATGTAACTTTAACTAAGGACAGAGGGATGTGGTTTTTAAGGAGTAAGTAAAGAATCTCATGGCAAGATAAGAAGAGTAATAAAGCAGTACTAGAAGAAGCTGGAGTAAAGAGAGCTTTAATCAATACAATCAGGAAAAGACAGCTAAAGTTTTTAAGCCATATAAATTTACAACAAGATCTTGAACATTTGGCTCTTTGTGGAAAAATTGAAGGGAAAAGGATTCGAGGTCGACAAAGGATAACATATTTACATTGTTTAAATTACTGGATGACTAATAAAACTAAGAGTAATGAAAACAATATGAGCTTTTTGAG
>JBCJKE010188780.1:0-10225 GCA_039654525.1 Melibe bucephala
CCATTTTTTATGTTCTTTTTTAGGTATTTTAGGGATATGTTCCGTCATAGCTTCATTAATTGACTTTTTCATCTCCTCCCATATTTCTTCATATTTCAGGACTATTGATCCCAAATACTTAAACTCCCATGTCCTCTTCACATCCTTGTACTTGTAACAGAATTGTGCCTCTATTCTCTTTCTCATTTAGACCCACATACTCTTTCTTACTCTTATTGACCTTCATTCCTCCTTTTTCTCGTGCACCTCGTCATTCCTCTAGCCGATATCTCCTGGAAATTATTTATGATTCAAATGATCATAGAACACCTCAATCTACTTCTGTGAAAAAATGAGCAAGTCTAATGGTAAAACAAAAGAGTAGTCCTTATTTTAACAAAGCTAGTAATTAATACTTTATGTTTATATTGATATTATTTTCAAGGCTTGGTGTCCGACCCTCGTTTTTGTTATCTGGAGGTGTTGATCTTACGCTCAAGTTGTGGGCTTTCCCAAGTGAGACAGATTTAACTCCCTTGTCCACTTTAAGAGTATCTGCAACTGAGCATGCTCACGACAAGGATATCAATTGTATAGATGTAGCTCCAAATGACAGAATAGTTGCTACAGGTTCTCATGATAAAACAGCAAAGGTAAGATTGCATGATAAGTAGGCCTGTATTAATTGATCAGCAAGCTATCCTCTACAGAGGGATATGTACCCATTTTGAATGAACAAAAGTCACATGGCAGAATTGAAATTGTCTTTTAAAATCATTGAAATGTTACATTTTGGAGTGACAATTCATTTTTTTTTCTTCATATTATATAATTTCATATATTTGCTTTTTCATGTTTTCCATTGTATGATAAAAAGAAGCCCAAAAAACTGGACAAATCTGCAGTACACACTTTATTTGATCACTAATCTCTGTGAAATGTACTATAAAATAGATACTGTTTTCACCTACATCTTCCATAGTTATAAATTACATTTGTTTACTATTTAAGATTTCACAATGAAATTTGCAATTGAGCAACTTACATCGTTTTTAAGAAGGTGAAAGCTATGGGTAGCTGGCTGTGCTTAGGTATCAGAATCAGAGTCTCTCCATAGCCTAATGCTGCTTAACGCACTAAGCTATGGTTGGGTGTCATAGGCCTATAACCATGTCGATCATTGGCTACATCTAGCTTAATCTGAAGTAGAACTTAGACCTGCCAGTTATATTCATGCATTTAGCATCAATATATTCTACATCCAAAAATTTAAGATGTGCAATCTACATCAATCCTGGTTTAGAGCATGTTTGCGTTTGATATGTTAAGTATGGGGATGTGTAGACCTGTTCTACGAATGATGGCAATCAGTCTTATTGTGACAAAGACCATTCACCCAGTGTGAACATCCAGGCATTGAAAAAACTTTTCAAGCTAAATGTCTTTCTCATAGGTCAGTTGATGGCTGTGTGCCATTATCATGATATGTTAAAGCATACGATTTGATTTTTATAACACTAGAATCTAGATCTAAACATACTGTGATGATAATGAGTTGATCCTACATCACCATTTAGAGTAGAATGGGAATCTAGATTTTCGATCTAGATGATAAGATGTAGATTCATATCTAGGAATTAGATTCACCAGACCTAGATTTATCCAGAAATCTATATTTAGATTTACCAGGCTTACCCTGTATTTTATACATTCCGGGCAAGGACTAGACGATTTAAGGTGAAATGAGCTGATCCTTGATTGAGTAGATGTATGCTAGTTGGAAGTAGCCTGTCTGTATCAGGGCATTGGAAGATTTTAAAAACTTTTTTAGATAATATGCACTTTAATGTTTTGGAGTTTACAGATATACAGATTCTTTTACTTTTTTGTAGGGGTGAATGGGTGAAACGATAATGACCTCATTGAAGTGAATATTGTTTTGAAGTGGCTACTTAGGTGATTGTATGGAATTTATTTAAAAAAAAAAAATCCATTCCTGAGTAAAACCAAGGTCTCTCATCTTATGTTGGAAAAAAAAAAGCCCTCAAGGAATTTTCCTTCTTAGAGAGTTACTTTTATATACCGTTATTCATCCTCTTCATTCACATGAAGTATTACATTTTCAAATGTTTTGTCTTGAACAGGTTTGGAGTATAGGTGATGGTTTGCACTCAATGACACTTTTAGCAGTCCTGCGAGGTCATAGGCGTGGTATTTGGGATATCAAATTTTCACCCATTGATCAGGTGAATTCTTTTTTGCTCCTGTTTTTTAAATTTAGAAATGTTTCATTGTTTCTTATTTTGAATATTTATTTTATGAACTAAGAAGTTTAGAAAAGATTTGTCCATAGTAGTTGTAACTTATGACAACTTTTGAAGCTTCGAGTTTTGCTTTAATTTTGGATTTGAAAAAAAAAAATCAATTTAATTTAACCAGAAGGCATTGATTGATTTTATCTGTTATTATTTTTTATGGCAGATTGTTGCTACTTCTTCTGGTGATGGACATATAAAGATGTGGAGTATTTCAGATTTTTCATGTGTCAGAGTGAGTGAATTTTATTGATTAATTATTTATATATTATTTAATTTATGTTTTTGTATTTCAAAGAAAAATTCTCTTTACTTATTTTTTTTAGAATGATAATCAAGTCCATTTAAAGCACCCTTTGTTCTAACAGGTCTGGGATATAAAGGTGAAACATCAAATCCTGCTTCTATTACTTTATGGGCCATAACAGCGTGCAGTTTATGTAAGATCAGGAATAACATATCTCTTGATTTATAATTATATTTATTAACAACACACACATAGTCAGACTCATAATCAAGCATATTCAGTGAAGGTGCAACGGCCCGTTTTCTTCTAGTGAAAAAAAGAGGCTTTGAGTCGTCAGAATGGGAGGGAGGGAAGTGGGTGAGTAGTACAATGTGAGTAGTTAGCTCGGCGGACCAATAATATCTCTATTATGTTTTTGGAATATAAGAGGACTGACTTAAAGCAGGTGGATCTATCTGTCCTGTAACACCAAATTTCATCTAATGATGAATAATAATGAGTAGCACACAATTAATGGTATAATAGCATTGTAAAAGTAACCCATAGAGGCATGGGTTTTTGTTGTTTTTGTCTGTTAGAAATTATAAGTGTAAAAATAAAATGTAGATTTGAACATTTCAAATGTATCCCACTTTGAATTTGATATTTAAGAATATTTCATTTTTTCGTTGGCTTTTCACGATTTGCAGACTCTTGAAGGTCATGACAGTTCTGTTCTATCTTTCTCCTTTTTGTCACAAGGTCGCCAAATACTTTCAAGGTCAGTTTACTTCCATTTTTAAATGTTTTTTTAAAACCATTTTATATGTCATAAAAGAAACAGATTCTCTCAGCTTTCTGTGCTTTATTTGTTGTTAGGATATATTTACTGTCTTGTAGGTGTTTTTTCTTTACACTTGCTTTTTGGGTATGAATTTTTCTGCATATATTTGTCCATTTCACTAATCTTCATCTATTTAAAAGATTATATGAGATATTTTCATTGTTTATTCCTCACTCAGTGGTTCTGATGGCCTTCTCAAACTGTGGGTGATAAAAAGCAGCGAGTGTATAAAAACTTTAGATGGCCATGATGCTAAAGTTTGGACTTCGACCCTCTCAAGTAAGGAGGACTACATTTTGTCAGGCGGTGCGGACTCCACAATCATTTGGTGGAAGGTGAGTGGGTATTTAGATTGAAACTCATGTGACTTGATGGAATATAGTGACTCCTTGAAACAGTTACGTCTGACTTCAATGACAAAGATATAAGCTGCTAAATGTAACCACACAGACTGCTTGATGACAAATATTCCCTCTAATGAAATGCAGCTCTAGTTTGATAGTTTTTAAAAGTTTGCGTATAGGTTTTTTTTTATTAATCTTTTTAGGATGTTACAGAGGAGGAAGAGACGGAAAAGCAAGAACAACTTCAAAAGCAGATTGTTCAGTAAGTTTGTTATCATTTTCACTTTAAACAAATAACCTCTTTCCTTAAAATCCCTTGGCCTTATGACATAATGTTATATTCTTAAATGGTAAAGGGTTTGTGTCCAAAATAGGTGATATTTTTACTTCACAAAAAAACATTCCTTACTGTATTTTCATGTGACAATGTCATACTCTTCTTCATTATGTTCATTGCTATATAGTTGTTATGTCAGTGAAGTTGGTATGTCTGAATGTGTACAATTCATTAACCTTTCTGACATGATTATTATTATTGCTATCACTGATGACTTCTTTTGCTGAAGATTGAGTACCTTAATGTTTGTAATTTGTTAATAATAAAAAAAATCTTCAAAACATTTTTTTTCAATCTACAGAGAACAAGTTCTTTCAAATTTGATCATGGACAAAAAATATGTCCGTGCTTTAGGCTTGGCCATATCTCTCAACAAGCCCTTTAGGGCTCTTAACATTCTGAAAGGTAATGATATAAATGTCACCTTAACCTCTTGGATGTATGTTGGTGATTTATTATCTTTAAATAAAAAAAACAACAAAACAATACATTGAAGTGATGTATTGTGATGGAAGGAAATGTGTATACATTTTTATTCTCATTAATTGTAATGACTTAAAACCTTCCTTTTGATCTGTATAGCCATTAGTCCAAAAGCCTATCTTCACACTTTTGAGTCATAATATGGGACGATGGAGATATTTTAACATTTTATAGCATTAATTTTTCTTTGCTTATGTTCCAGAATACAATACAGATATATCAACATTTCATAAAAAATAAAATTGCCACTTTATCAACCCCCAAAGTGAAATTGGTCTTTTGGTTTTTAACTGAAAACCAGGCATCAATCGCATGAGCAGTGCCACGGAGGCAATATTTGTAAATAATTTTGCCCAAGGGTTAACTCACAATGCCCTGAACAGGATTCGAACCCACAGCCTTTCAGTTGCGAGTCCAAGGCTCTACTGCTAAGCCATTGTGATAAGTTTATCATATCAAATAGGTTCAGTAAATTAACTTAAGAAACTACATACTGGATTTTTGGAAAGATCTGAAGTGACAGTGTATTCAGTAATTCTGTCATGAGAACATCCAATTAAAATAAAATCTTTTCAATGAAAACAATGTTAATTATTGTAGCATTTTGAAAAAAGAAAATTATATAGGTATTTTCTTGATGGCTTTTGTTATAACTTTGTAACACTTTTCATGTTGACAGAGATAATCAAAGAAGAGGATGGAGATGTTCAGTTGGAAAACTTGATAAAAAAGCTTCGTATGGATCAGATTGGTGAGAGCTTCAGGGTTTTCTTATTTCTGTATTAATATTTGGTATTTTTTCATTATCAATCATGAACGTAATCTCATTTCTGTCCAAGGTGGCAATGAATTTTTAAAAAAGAAGCTTGTACTCTTTTATGCATTCAAGAATATGAAAGTTTAAAAATCCATTATACTTTAAGTATCATTTTTTCTTGGGAAAAAGACACCAGAATTTTCTATAGGTACAGTATCAGGTCTTTGATACAATAATGGTTTGGCAAGTTTTGCAACATGTATAAAAGTTAGTATGAGATTCCTTATTTAAAATATATATATATTTTTCTTTTTTTTGGGTTAAAAAAAAAAATTCATGTGGTCGTATATATGTGTAATTGTGAAATGTGTGACAACTAGAAATGTATTATACATTCATGTGCATTGTGGTATGTTTGGGGTAAATTTTTTTTCATTTGTTTTTCTTTATTGCCAGTCAATTGATGATCATCTTTATTGTGTATTTCATGCATTGCTCTACTGAATAAAGTAATTTAGTATCTCATTCTTCACATTAATACTCTTGCAGATATTCTCAAGGGGAATGAAGAAAGTTTGTAATTTCTGACTGTTTCTCTTATCCTTCCTTCTAGGCTCCATGCTGAAATTCGCCACAGAGTGGAACACTAACAGTCGTAACTTTTTCCCTGCCCAAGTTTTAATAAACCTAGTCCTGAGGAACTACCTCCCCACAGAACTGTTGAAATTGCCCAACATTCAGCCCATTATTGAAGGCCTTACTGTTTACACAGGTTCCCATAAATTTTATTGGCATTTTATTTGTATAATCAAATTATTACATATCGTTCGTAAACTTAGCAATACAAACTCAACTTAATGCTGATTTCTACACTGTTGCTGTATGTTTTGTTTTCCCAAATTAGTATGAAATGTTTCAAGCAAAATTAATGTGCCTTTTGTTTCAATGAATATAGATGACAAAGATGAAAATCACATACATTGCTGACTCACTGGTACAAAAAGAGGCATGGCACAAATAGTGGTGTGGGCGGCTTCAGTGAAGTTAATGTTTCAACAGATACTTCTGGTTTGTATTGTAAGTAAATTATTTACATGGCATTATGAGCATTCTCTAGTGACATTTTTCTTTTCTTTGGTTAACAGAGCGTCATTTGCAACGTCTTGACAACCTCGTCACAGACAGCCATTTTGCAGAGTATTGCCATGGGTGCATGAGAATGACAGCCATGGACTCATGAAGGTATGTGAAGGATTAAAATGAGACAACTTTTGTAGAATATTTGTCAGTCAGTCAGTCAGACTGGTACTCTGCGTTTCATTGCTTTGGAGAACATGGCGTTCTATTACTATTTGTCTCTACAACTAGATGTGCGACGGGTGTCTGTTCCCAGAAGAAGCCTTGTACAGTGACCATCTGTTCAGACTGTTCAACATCATTTCTCTTGGTCGCCCCCTAGGCGAATTCTACCTAGTTGTAGCCCATTATTAGAATTAGATCTACTGCTCTGTGCCGCGATACATTCACCTGTCCCTGCCTCATCTGACTTCCCTATTGAAGAACTTTGGCAATAACAGGCACCAGATTGTGATTTGTAGGTATCATCAATGCCTATGCAGCAATAGAGACCATTGCTAATTTACACATAAGCTTTCAATGAACATCATCCCATTGATTAGAATGTATGTACTGGTATGTTTATTTTGGCTTCACCTCATGAGCATCTTAAATTCTAAGAAATTTATAACAATGGCCTTTTTTGTTTCTCTAAAGACTTCATGTATGTAAACACTAAAACTGGACTCAACCATACTTTTAGATTAGCAAATATTTGCTTGCTCACTGGCTTTTTTTCTTTCTCTCTTTTTCTTTTTTACATTTGTTTTGGTTTTTACTTTTTGTTTTTTAACAATTGTTTAACAATTATAATTATATAGGTATTTTGTGAAGTTTTTGAATGACTTGATGATGCTTCACCTTCTGTTCGATTTTTTTCTTTTCTTTATCTTTTACTTGATAACAGGATTTAAAAATAAAAAGGAACTGGTGAATGGCAATAAGAATATGTATATCATTTAGAAAGCCATATTTGCCTGTTATAACATTTACTGTTATGACATTTTTATAACTATTAATTTTTCCTTTCTTTTTCAGGTGACTAAAATTAAAAGAAAAGAGCAATGCTGTCACTCACTGTTTGAAATAAAGAGGATAAGGATGTTTTATGTAATATAAAATATATATTCAAAAACAATAATAAAAAAAATATTAAAAAAAACATCAAAAGATTGTTCATTTGTTAATGTTAAAATTATATTATATCAACTATCAAGGTTTCTTGTTCAAGACTTGTCTGGTTGTTTCTTTGTTTATTTGATACCTTAATTTCCACACTTGATGGTAATCTCAGAGCAGGCCTAAATTTTACTCTGATCGGCTTTCCATTGTATTGAGTAAAGAAGAATACAGTCTGAACAACATATAATATGTTATCTTTTGTAAACACAATTTTCATATCCCTCCTGTTTTCTCTTTATGTATTATCCTATAATTGTGTAAAAGCACACTACTACAATTCATGTCAATGAAGTAAATAATGAAATGCCTCCATGGAGAGCTCAATTTGATGAAAGAACAACAAAACTAAGTTAAAAAGGCTTATTTCAAAAGATAAAAAAAGTGCCAGTTTCATTATCTCAAGAGTTCAAATCCAAAAAGTATTTAAAGAAAAAACGAAGTTTTAGTTTGATTCTTGTTTTTGTATTTTTAAAGTCATCACATGTCAGTTATGAATCCAGGCTGTTGAAACTGTGCCAAAAGTTCTTGGGCTCTTGGATCTAACAGGGCATTGATTTTCAGCTCGCTACAAGTCTGCAACACAGAATGAAATAAAGACAAATATGAGGCGGATATAAAAATGAAGAAAATAATACCTATCCAAATAAAAACGAAAACTGAAAAGACATGTATATCCTTGATTTCATTGTCATTCTTTAAATACTGGTGGTTATCTTAGTAAAGTTCCTCGTTCCTTATCACATTATCAGCTCTCTGTTTCAGTAATTTTCATAACAGTAATAACAGTGTTTAAGTTGAACAATGATAATGATAATTCAAACAGTTTGGGGTTTTTCCCCATCATCATTATTGAACACATTCTCCATCGCTACATCAAATTATTGAATCATGATTTGCTTTTACCCTTTTGTTACCTTTGGAAATATCTTCTACATAGTTAGGATAAGATAAAAAAAAAAACCCAAATAAAACGAAACCCAAAAATCCCCCAAAACAAACCACAGCTCATAATAAGTTTTAAAAGAACAAAAGTTTTCAAAAAAAAAAACAAACCCAAAACAACAACAAACGAACACAAAAAAAAAAAGCTGTCTGAAAATTTGAAGATCTTGCCGACAGATACACATTCACGCAAGCATGATAAACAGCGGTAATAGAGGGAGAGAGAGGTCAATACTATGAAAAGGTCAATGACTCTGCTCTTACTTGTCAAAAAAATTTCCTTTGAAGTTAAACATTTATATTTTCAAGACCAGCCCAACACAATCCAAAATTTAAAAAAAAAAAAATTAAAAAAGCTCTTGTACCTCAGATATATTCATTACTCTGAATTAAAATGAAGAGACTAAGACAAGAGGGAATGAAGTGTAGCTGGGCATCCATTCTCCCCTCACTCTCAGAATACTAGCCCAGACATACCAGTGCCATTGCTACAAGATTGTCAACATTGATGCAAATGGCCTACTTGCTATTACTTACTTAAAAATAAAGCAAATTGGTTGAAGTAAGTTAAGGCATATCAGTATAAAAAAACAAACAAAATCATGGAAACTACCACTCACCCTCTCAAAATTTGACCTGTTGACATAATTTGAAGACACGGCTAGAGAAACA
Organism: Melibe bucephala; assembly: GCA_039654525.1. Taxonomy (NCBI): domain Eukaryota; kingdom Metazoa; phylum Mollusca; class Gastropoda; order Nudibranchia; family Dendronotidae; genus Melibe; species Melibe bucephala. The sequence continues at coordinate 9,198 of JBCJKE010188780.1, forward strand.
GTCAAATTTTCCACATAATGTGGACTTCCAGCAGGCACGAATAAAAGTTCTCCTATGAGTGGATGAGAATCGAGTTGTATTCTTTTAAATATAATAAGATGGAAACGTTTTATCCATGATAGTTCTTATACTTTGCAATCTTACACTCATTTTGGTTCATTCAAGATGTAAATGTTCAAAGAAAACAAGATTGTATGTGGTTTTAGCAAATAGAAATTAGAGTATTGAACATACAATTTTTTAAATAAAAAAGTCACTGTTTTTAACCTTTAATAAAATCTGAAATAGTTGAAGTGTTGCACTTCAGATTTAAAATGAGGTTTTCTAAATTCTATCCATGAAAACGGATGCTGCACATTATTATATACCAAATGAATTCAATTAACGTATTTGTCACCATCAAGTGAGAGCATTTGCAACTTTCATTACAAATAGAGGAGGGAGAGAGAGAGCCAAATCCAAAAGTCAAAACAGCCATCAGTACCATTGAGAATAGAGTGTTCACCCCTACACTTAAGAAGAGTTTCAATCCTGATGCTGTAACTAGGGCAATGTTACTGTTAGTATGAGCATACATGTGGTTGTGAAGTAATAAATAAATAACAATGTACGACAATGGTACACAGCTCCATGACAATACTTGATATGAAATATACTACATGTATTTACTATTGCCTTTCAATGGGGGTGGGAGTCTCTGTTAACACTAACAGCATCCCCTTGCCCCCCCCCCCCCCTCCTTTTTGGGGGATGTTGAGTAGACTGCTTCCCATAAATGGTAGTAATGAAATATGATGATGAAGACATCATTGTTGGCTTTAATAACTTTCCATTGCCATTTTAAGTCATTATTTACTGACTGGCATTAAAAATATACCACTGCTGGAAGAAAAAAAAAATGCACTTAAATGTTCTGGATACTAATGAGTGATCTTTAAAATCTCTTAATATCCTTGACAATATCAGTGCATTCCTGAAATACAGATATATTCATTCTTTCTTGCTGAGTTGATGTAATTTCTGACTGT
>JBCJKE010188891.1:0-10225 GCA_039654525.1 Melibe bucephala
AGAGAGAGAGAGAGAGAGAGAGAGAGAGAGAGAGAGAGAGAGAGAGAGAGAGAGAAAGAGAAAGAGAGAGAGAGAGAAACTCACCCAAAATCCAAGCAAAGTAGTACTTGAAACGAGCAAATGTCATCACTCCCAACAAAAAGAACATTCTATGGACAAAATTCATGTTGTAGAACTCAGGCGCTGGTCAGAGAATAAAGGGTAATGAAGAATGGGGAAATGAAATACTGTGGATGAAGGCTTTCTAAACAGATAAATTAACTATGATCATTTGGGATATATGAGAAATTTGGAATACAGCAGGAAAAATGGCAAACATCTAGTGGCATTTAGTGATCTCTTAACCATCCAGTTGAATTAAAATGATACTGTGACAAAAACTTCACTATTGAGTTTTTGATAAAGCAATCAAGGAAATGGGTTTCACAATAGATCAATGTCACTCAAAAAAAGAGCAAATAAAAAAAAAAAGGAAAAAAAAAGTCAAAAATACACAAGTATACACATATGAATTGTTCCTCTTAATATTGCAGTTATGTCTACAAACTTACTGTTGAGTTTTTCTGGAGGGAAAAAGAGACCAGGAAGAATCATCATACCAGCACAGCAGGCAGATGCCACAACAAGTTTTCGAATCACAACTTTCTGTGAAAAAAATAAAGCAGTTGAATTTTGTGACAAATAAAGAACAAGAATTCAAAAAAATATTTACTCCAATTAATAAACACAAACACACACACACACACACAAACACACACATAAACTTTCAAAAAATAAAAAAAGGGGGGATGGAAGAGATTATATGAAACGCATCTTGATCTGCAAATGTCTTTTGTTAGTCTTTGCTTGGTATAAGATCAAACTGATGGATAACTTTGACACAGTTGTCTCTTCATCCACTTCATCCTCTTCTTCTGATTTCAATTTCAAGGCTCCTAAAACTTCAAATTCATACGGAAAAGGCATCTATGAAGCCAGTCATGTTTCAGAGTTTCGTCTCTGGGTCCCAATAATAATCATCTAGAAATGTTTTACTTTTACCAGTTTCATCTGTCAAGTGACGATGCATACAAGGTGGAATATACTCTTATAAAAAAAATAAATAAAAATTAAAATAAAAGTTGGAATTTAAATGACATCGCCAAAATAATGTTAAATAAGGAAATAAACAACTGAATTGATATTTTGATTTTTCTCTTGAAACATGTGTGTCATAGAAAAGCTTTGGTTCCACTTACATTGACGTCATCCAATGGCTTTTTTTGGGATGTCTGAAATTATAAAAAGAAGGATAAGCTTGATAACTTATTCATGTGTCAAAACCATTTATTGGAAAGCAGCTTTATAGGAAGAGCCACTTAACCTGAATGATTCAAGGTAAATTCTCTCGATGAAAATTAAACTGGTTAATTAGAAACTTCAACACTTAATTTGAAGAGAACAACAAAAACAACAAAAATTCCTTGTTCAAAACTGAGACAAAAATTCTGAATGTGACATTTGTTGTTTTGTACGATTCTGTCATTATCACGAGCTATCAAATTTAGATGCAGAGTCTTTATACAGTGAACCAAGATCATACTTAATGTGTTTGGATAGCATCTGTATCATAATAAAATTGCAATGTCAATGATACAACGCAGGTAAGTTTTTCACATCACAATTAATGGCTAACACCAATGATTGAATGGCAGACATTAGATTTTGCTGGAGGGCACAATTGCATGCGGAGTGCAACTATCTGGCTGGATCAATGACAAGAAGGCACACAAAGCATATTGCAGAGGAATGTAGTCAGGCTGACACAGCACAGGTAAGTCACTTAAGCTCTGGTACTTTTCTTAAGCTTAGTCAAGCCAATTTTTCAAATGATCTGACTAGAGTGTCTTGCATGAAAAGTAACAAGGCAATTGACAATTTTTGCTTATTATGACTTGCAGAATCAATGTGTCATAATAGTAATGAAATGAACAACTGGTAGTTACAATTGTTAGACAAACATTTTAAGACCTATACACTGTACATGCATATGCATTGATTCAAGCACATGTTATCAAAATGAACTGTACTATATGTTCTGTGATCTATCAATTGTGCTACATGTAATGTACAGGAAACACACCAATGGAAAAATGGATGTAAGACCACCAACAATATACATGTAATATGTTAAAAACTGTTTTCATAACTATGAGGGCTCTTTCAAAATCTCAATCTGTAGGGCATCATTTCTATAGAATTTTTCTGTAATGTAATCTCAATTATAAATGAATTATAATTTTACAGTATTGAAAAGTTATATAAAAAAAGAAGAATTCTGTATAAAAATCCTGACTTCAGACACTGCTAGAACAATAATAATATTTCATATGTAAACAAAGACATTAATGGTATAAACACAAGCTCTTGACATTCATAAGGACAAGTAAATGTACATGTAAAAGAAAAAAGACATTAAAATGTGATCATGAGGATCAGAAAAGACAAGCTACAACATTAAACTTGACAAATAAATATAAACAATTTATTGTAACAATTATAACACTGGCTTCTCCATTTCTTCCTCAGCAGGCAGCTTCATTAAGTATTGTTTTATATTTTTTTTGTTTTTAACATTTATATCATTCTTTCTACCAAGATAATATTCATTATTTTGATGTTAAAAATATATACCTGCAATTCAAAACCGTGACTGTTCTTTTAACTTCAGAAATCTTACTCTTGCTTTGGTGATATTAATATACTAAAAGGCTTAAAAAAAATGTACAACTCTTTTATTAGCTGTATAAATACACTTATTACTTACAGCAGTAACACCCGCCTTGGTGAAATTGCTTCCATCAATAAAGGCAATGTAGTCATTGAAAAAAGCTGTGGGCCCCACTAAAACGCCATGAAAGTAGAACATAAAGCTCAGGTAGTGGAGGAGAGAGGGAAGGGACCTAGAAACAAGAAGTGCAGAAAGATATGAATATTTTACAGAGTATTATCAAACTCTGTATGACAAATTAACAAGCCATACGTTATAAAACATTATTAAACCAAATGTTAAACAGTATAAATCATACTGAATTCAATTATATCAAATCATATATGTTATACAGTGCTTTTAAACCATTTCATTTACAATGTTGTCAAACAATATATTAATGAGTATGATCATATTTGTATTTGTACGATTATCAATTAGAGAGTTTATTTGTGTTATTATGAGGGTATATAATAAATATAATTCTTATGCACTATTGATTTTTCTCTTTTCAATGAATTTAAAGAAATGTTTAGTTGTACATTTTACTACTGAATCTTGGTTGTCATGCATTCTAATTAAATGTAAAGTGTTTTAAGCTAGAATGAGAAAGCACTGCTGCTGTCTCCTGCTGATGCTTGCTGCAAATGCTTTTTTTTGTTGTTGTTGTTGTTGTTGTTGCTGTTTGTGTTAATGGTCAACCAAATCACAGCACAGGACCTGCGGTGAACAAAGGAGTAAAGCTACCTTTTCATGCATAGTGCTGGCTGATGGCCATTGAGCCACATTTAGTGTAACCTAAGCATTCCCATACTGTGCTTTTATAAAAATGCTATTGTATAAAAGATTATACACTGTATAATAACAGAAGGCACAGACAGCTGACAAGTGGGAGAGACAAAAAGGAACGCTCATATATGTGACTAGTCACCGTAGACTATTGATTGGCTGTTTTTGCAGACAACCATTGTTTAAGTTATTTCTGGATAATCTACACAATGAGTGATCACTGATTAAACTGCATGCACTTTACAGTAAAGATGATGTATTACAATAAACGTACATATGTACTTAGTTACCTCCCTTCTTTGTGCGTCTTTTAACCCGCTCTGTCTCATAACCCGTTTTCTATGTTCTTTTTTCTCTCTCATTAGCTTTATAACTATTTGAGATTCATTGTAAGTTTCGCTTTTTTTTGTTGTTTTTTTGTCATCTTTACTTGTTATCTGAGGAAGTGTTTAAGTCTGGAAAATTTTGTGTTTTGTTTTGGTTTCAAAGTGGGGACTAAATAAACTTCGGTTTGTTGCTATTTATTTTGCTTTACTCTACTTTTTTTTTTTTTTTTTTAATTTACACTGAACAAAAGAGGAAGAATTCTATCTGATGCCAGAGTTCACATGAGTCAATGCCAATTTCTTAGATTAAATAAGATAAAGCGATCTCCACCTCCAGGCAAATTATTCTTCCTGCCTGAAATCTGACATGTTTAAAATTTCACTTGAAAAAATAATCATGTGCATTAAAACATGATACAATAACTAAACACAATCATTCAAATTTGGCATCCACAAATAAAAATAAAAAAAATTCCCAAATCAGATTCAGATAGACAAACTTTGATTCTTCACTCACTTCACAGACTGCTCCTTTTGATCTTTTGTCAGATCAGATTCCTTTTTGTATCTCCCATCATGAAGGGCGAATGCCAGACTTGTTAATCTCTGTGTTTGAATCATGAGAGGCCTGCATAGAAAAGAAAACATTGAATGAAAAATGAAGCAGACAGGCACAACAATCATTTCAATTCTTGCAAGTGAACAGAATAGAAAACACTTCAAGCATGACCTTTCTTCGAGAAAGAAAAATCTGGAGAAATGCAAGCTTTGTGAAGCCAAACTGACATTCTGTCAAAATGAAAAAGTATGTTTTAGCATTAAAACAAACATGTCTCTGCTCAGGTATAATGCAGTCAGAAATCAAATTCACAATATTGTAATATCAATATCAATGAGCATGCAAGATCAAAATATCACCGTTCATCACCATGTAATCTAGTTTAAAGACATCAGTAAAATTTTCGTTATCAGTACTATTTCTGGGCAGCAATATATTCATCATCATATTAAGAAATTATTTAAGGCTGTTATTTAACATAATTATATGAACATTTTCTGTTGAAAAGATAATCCAAATTCTACGCAAAAAGAAAAAAAAATTCCTTCCATAATTATGCTTGAGCATTTTCTAATTACACTGCTATTGCCACCTAAGTCCACCATCTAGCCCATACCCTGCGATGGACTGTGCTCTCCTATGAGTGAAAATCATGCTCTTAGCATTTTTAAAAATTCTTTTCAATCCCCCCTCCTCCCCCCAATTTATGTATGTATGCTCAGGCTTTATTACATTATTATATTATATATACATCTAAGTACACATTATCAGGTGACTACAAAAAAGGGACCTCACCCAGTGATATCCAATGTGTAGCCTCCATAATCATAAATCTGGCGATAAATATGGCAAACAGAGAGGTACAACATAGAGAAGATGAAGACCAAGCTGTGACTCCATTTCCGACCTCCATAGGCCATGAAGGCATAACTCACCAAGGACTGGGCAAGCAAATGAAAGATTTGACTGAAATATGGTGAAAGGAAAAATTAGACTAAGAATGTAATTGATTCATAAATTAATCAAATATAAATTCTTGAATAAATGTGTCTTGTATGACACATTTAATACAAATGACCACAAAGAAATGATTTTGTTATTTTTGGTAATGTAAGTTTTTTTTTTCTCTTTCATTATTTTCTTTTTTTTTTTAACTGATTACCAAAATTTTCATAGAAAAAAAAAAGTTAAATTTAAACATTCCCCATATTTTTAACCCCTTCACACAATATTTCATTAATACAGAAGATCATTTTGTGTGTTTTAAAAGCATACAATAAGAAACTCTTCCATCCATTTGCAGGCAATATTTTACAAGCTGGGTTTCTACCTGCTATACAATTTTTTCAACCCTTTCCTAGATCAATTTGGATTGAAGGACAGAAGGATTATTGGGACTAAACATTCCAGAAATGTCAGAGAAGCATATTTTGATACAAATCATTACTTTGGATTTATACTATTATTTCTCAGCATTTGAACCATTATCATACTTTGAGAATGAAATCAATTATAATATTATTTGATCCAACTGGATTGGTCAAGACAAATTTTAATTTTACTTACTATCCAAAACACCACAGCGTAAGGAAAACTCCAACACATGTTTCAATAACATGTCTGGCTTGAACTCCAACAGATTCCACAGAGAATGAATGACGGAACCAGAAGGCAAAAGCTAAGGCCACGAGTTGGCAAACCAGAAAATTGATCTGAAAATTTTTTAAAAATTAAAAAAATATACATATATATAAAGTAAAAAACAGCCATTGAATTTAAAATAATAAAAGACCACTATGCTCATAAATACAGCAAAGAATCTTTTATCACATAATGGACATAACTTTAAAATCAGCTCTATACATGAAAGAGAAGGACAGTAACAGTAACAGCTTTTTTAGTTTAAGCCTGCTTCCTACGCTGTTGAAGTTTGGCTATTGAAGGCTTTCTAATTATTTTCAGGACAATACTGGTTGTATAATTATTGCTAGAAATGACCCTTGCTACTTTCCTCTGAACCATTTCAAAATTTCTTATGTTTAACTGTTATGGGGTGCCAGACTATATGGCTATGGACTTATTCCAAAATAAGTCTGACAAGTTTTGTGTGACATCTTTATTTGATGGTTCCAACACAGGTTCCTTCATAGAAAAGCAGTGTGCTCTTTAAATCTTAAAAAAAAAAACCCAACATATTTCTCTTTGCTACCCTCTTCCGCCATATTTTAAAGCTCATTCTCTCCTATAACCTTGCTTTACTTTTTACTTTTTGTAACTGTGTAAAGGGAGAATTTGTTCGTTTAGTTTTCAGCGCTTCTTTTTCTTTGCCTGTCTTGGATTTGAATGATGCAGTTTTTACTTGGATTTTAACATTTTACATTAATTGGGGGCTGTATAAGTACATATATTCCATTATATTGTTGCTGCTGTCATCATTATCATTGTTGTTGCTGTTATGATCATCTTCATTGTTAAAATCAACAGGTCTCTCTGAGTACCACGATCGATTCATGTGTGTTGAAATACTCTTTGGACCCATAAAATCACTTGACTACTGTGGACCCTGCTAAAGTGGGTCAAGTGTCATAGCAATTTAATAACAGTTGCATTGCCCCTGTTCTGTCTACTTGAAATTGTAAGTCTAACACCCTGTCTCCTTGTTCACAAGCTCACATCATGTATCAGTCTTAGATGATAATTGCATTGTAGCACACACACAAGGAAAAAAAACCCAGAGGAGATAAACAAAAAGCCAAGCCAAAAAAAAAAACCAACAACAACAAAAACAACTCATATTTGTTGTATGTATGTGTATGAGTGTGTGTTTGCCCACCATTAAATTGTGTAAATGGGCGTTCATTTCTATATAAACATTTCATATATTATATATATATATGTTGTTTGTGAATATGACTCACTACCATTCTTGGCTTGTTTCATGCCATCTCTCTCCCTATACCTGTATTATACTCAAAATAAAGTCAGTCTTAGTTCATCACTCAAACCAACAGGTTGACTTGTTATCTTCTCTTACAAGCAAGTTATAAAAATATCCCCTACTTATATAACAGGGTGAGAAAAAAGTGAGTAACTCTTCAAAATGAAATAAGAAAACCTAAGAATTCAGTACAGTTTAATGATGAGATAAATTTATATTATCAAGGATTTATGGCAATCTTTATAATGCCTTTTTTATCAAAACACAAATGCATATATAAATTTATATTATAATTGTAATTTGATATCAAGTAACATGCTGACTGTTGAGGTCTGCTTACATCAAACTGTACTGGTATTGATATTTATTCATCTTTTGTCCGGGTTCTTCACTAACACCTAAAGAACCTCTCATTTATCTTTCTTTTTACAATCTGTGATTAAACAATATTGTTTTGACTGCTTCCATCAGCAAGTGGGGAAGTACTCAAGCATTTGCTGATTACTGCACAAATTTGGATCATAATGTTGACAAATGATTTACTTATGTCAACATTTACCATCTTGCAATCTGACTCTACTGTCAATGTGATATGGAGGTAAGAGCATAGAGATTGTTCATTTTATTTGATAACTAAATGATTACAAGTACAAAGTACAAAATCATTTTCTTGGAAATTATCAATAACAATAATAAATTTCATAATGACTAGGAAAGCAGTATAATTTACCAAAGAAGCTGAGACAAAATGGAGAAGCCTTTATTAAGGCAGAATATTCTTTTTGAAGTTGTATATACCATCATAATGATGAATGGCTACACATGAGTTTACACCAACAATACTCTCCACAGTATTTTAATTGTACGTCAAGTGATCCATAAAGACCTTCAGTTATGTGCATCAATCAATATGCAATGTTCTGTCTCTTGCTTCAAAAGCCTGTAGTTTAAAATATATGAATGAGTTTTCAAGTTGTTAGTAAATCTATGCATCCACATTTCTAGTTGGTAAATAGCTGTTCACAGTTACCATGATCTGATGAAAATTAGTTTAATTTACGATTAAAATGTCTAAAGTCTAAAAATGTATTTTAGATGCCAAAGAGCTTTTTTTTTAATAGATCACATGAAAATGAAATGATTTTATTTGAATTGAAAGTTTTGTCTTCAATTATAATATAAGATCAAGTTTGAATTACAGCAAAATTTTGACTTGAATTATACAAGAATGTTTATAAGTTAAGACATGCATTACTGAATATTACATCAGAAGAAGAAAAAAAAAAAGGTTTACGACCCACAATTTCACAAACATCAAATAACATAGATGTGCAGACTTTGAAATTTTTAAAATAAGATGAACGTGGTATTATAAATGAAGTGAAGACCACCATTTGAAATTTGTCTATCACATCCCACAATTAGGCCTAAAAGGCAACAATATTGAAACATCATACAGGTCTGAACTTGAGCTTTGTTAAAAGATGCAATACAAATTATTTATATTTGAACAAAACAAAAAAAAACCCCAAAAAACAAACAAAATAGAGGAATTGATAACTGATCACGCCACTGAAAATTGAAAATAAAAGACCTAATGAAAGAACAAATCTCAAAAACAAAAAAAAAATCTTTGGATCACCATTAATGATAAGTTGGACAGCACATATGTAAAAACATTTAGGTAGGGCAAAAACAAAGAGTCGTCTTTACTCTGTTAGAAAACTGGGCTTTTTTAAATGGAAAAGATTCTCATATCGTTTTATAAATCAGTATAGAAAGCATTTTTCTGCTCTTTGATAACATGGTGGAGAGGTAATTGCAATAAGGAGGATGGAGCTAAAATGATAGAACTATCAAAGCAGCTGAGAAGTTTACTGGGATACTGGTGTTATAGAGGAGATTTTCACCAGGCACACACAAAAAAGACATCATCGCCTACAGACGACACAGCTCACCCTCTTTTCACTCACACTGCTAAGTCAGTTGTAAGCTAAGTTGTAGCTAAAACTACAAGTTACAATAGATTTATTCACATAAATACAAAGTAACAGCGATATCCAAATTCCTGTTTAACCGACCGGCCAACTAAATGAGAATTGATTTTAATGTAATTGTTTTCCTTATTAATAATTGTCTTTTTATATAAATGAAATGAGTTAGTATACATCTCTTCATATACCTGCAATGCTTTTTATGTGCCTTATCTGTACATTTTTTATTCAAATATATATCATTTATATATATATACCTCATTTATCCAATTATACAATTCACATAACTTGGTAAAATTGTATTTTACCTTTACCCTAGCCATTTAATTTCAAAAGTGATGATTATCTAATACAACATAATTTACTTTATAAACATCTATACACTTCAATATTTCCCTTTTTTGGAGATGATGTGAATAAAGTATTTTTTAATTGAATTGGTTTGAACTGAAATTGTACGTGTTCAGTGTGCTCCCAAGACATGTGCATGTTGATGCAAGTGAATGCGTAACTGAAGACCCTTCTCTAGATCATATACGCTCAATGGTTAAAATGCACCCTAGTTTACTTGGTCTCTGAGATATTTTCATAAGAGGATGCCAATGTTCTTATCTTAAGTGTATGATACCTAAGACAAGCCCCAGTATGCATACATTCAATAAAATGATGCCTTCTATTATCTCCAATGATTAAATAGATCTCCAGAGGATCTGAGACAACTGATACTCTCTGTTTGTCGATCTGCCACCATTCCCCCCCTCCCTCTCTCTGCCCTCCCTCCCCCTCCTCTCTCTCTGTGCCCGCCCTCCCCTCCCCCCTCTCTATGTGCCCCCCTTCCATCCCCCCCTTCACCTCTCTCTCTCTCTCTCT
>JBCJKE010189002.1:0-10224 GCA_039654525.1 Melibe bucephala
TATATATATGGAAAATGGGACTTTTCTTTGAGTGGCTTCTTTCTATTAATGAAAATTTATCCTTGTTTAATTTTAAGTTAATTTTCATCATTCTTTGCTTGCTTTTTTCCCAATAAATTTCCATTTTTATTGTGTTCTAAATCATGTATGATGTTAAAGCAACTAATTGCCCACATTCTGGATTTGTTTTTGCTTGAGTTTAAGTTTAATTCTTGTGTATTCAGCATGCATCAGTGTCAAACAAAAAAACCCAGTTCACTTGGTGACAATTGCGAATAGTCATAATCCAAAATATGCAAGATGTATCTTGTGTATTTATAGACTATTCCAAGATGGATCAAACTTAGTATGAGATAGTTTTAAATCTTATCTCTGATCAAATGAGAAGGAGGGGGCAAAGTTTTGCTACAGAATTACCAGACTTCCCCTTGTTTGATAAGTAAGCTGAAGAGGAAGACAGGCAGTGGTGATTGTGGAGAACACACACAAATATAAAGCCAGAAAGAGTGTTAGATCATATTATCATATTTTATTAGTAGTGACTTTAATACAATCTCCACTGCATTTCGGGTGTTTGTTGTTTGAAGGAAGCATTATCAGATAGCCTCTCTCTTTAGGCCCTCTTTCAAAGAAAGTCCAAAATTGGCCCTGAAAAATAAAAGGGTATTCTACAAGGATTGTTTGTACAGTATTTAATTCTCAGTTTGGTTTTTGCCCTCAGAGCAAATTACTGAAGTTGGTCCATGGAGAGGACTACCCAGAGTGTCTGGTCACAGTGTCGGAATATCTTCAACAAAAAGATTCCTTGAAGACAGGACTTTGTAAAACTTTTCAATATTCCCAAGGTTAGCAGACCATGTCATTGATTCTTTACTGAACCTGATGATAATATGTTCTTTCGGCAGTAGATACACATAGAGCATGGTTAATCAATAATCACTGAAGCACAGTGTTCTTTTCTGTTTATAGAACTTTTGTTTCAATTAAAGTTCACCATAGGATCTCTGCCCTATCCTACTAAGTTTTAGATTTAAATCTGTTCAGGTCAGTTTGGGGTTTTAATTGGAGCTTTTTTATGGAAAGAAGGGAGATTTGTTTTGACGAATGTTTAAAAATTAACTGTATTACTATTACTCGTGTCTGTCCTATCTGAATATGAATGCAAGCCAGACTAAGGCTTATGCATTGGTTATATGTCAGTTCTGAGTCGATTCAATAATAATCTAGACAGTTTACCATTGCTAACACAGACTGGTGTCTGCAATCTCTATCAAGGTGTCCAATTAAGTCGGAAACTTGTTGGAAATTTGACTATGAAGTCGGAAATGGAGGAAAATTTTCATTCGTGATAGGAAATTTACGTTAGTGGTCGAATCGAAACCAGACCGTAAATCTTGACATCATGACTGAATATCAGAAAACAATGACTGGCATTCAATATGACTCTTATCCACAACATGGCTCAATTGCTTTAGTTTAATGCAGCCAATACTTGTGTTCGATGAACACCCGCCCGCCCCCCCCCCCTTTTTTTTTTTTAAAGATCAATTGCAGGCTTTGATAAAATCAGTGCTTGTCAGTAAGATACAAAGAGTTCAGGCATTTTTGTCAGGTTCTGGTGACATGTCTGAAAATGTAAATGTTATAGATGTCTGGTTCAGAAGCTTATCATGATGACATCATTATGTCAAAATCACCAAAGCATAATTCATACTTCCATAAAAATGTAAACTTCAATATATCTAATCGATCAACTTTAATTCTTACTGCATTTTTGCTTTTTTGTTTTGTATTCTAGAGATCAAAGGCACACCAAACAGATACTCTAGACGGCTTGCAGACAAGCGCAACGCCCTTGCCAAGAAGCAGATGACTGGATATTGTGGACCAAATGCATCAACGTCTATAAATAAATCTAATGTTGCTGATAGTACCGGTAATGGCATTGATTCATTGGACATCACTCACCCTAAAGGGAAAACTGTTGTGTCATCAAATACCAGTAACAGTGAAACTTCTTTAAATCGCTCAACGGATGCAAGCATCCATCTATGGTCAACAACTTCCACTGAAAAGGAATGCAGTCTTAGAGATGGTAAAACTTTGCCCTCAACAGATATCCAGCAAGTGGAAGCAAATAAAGGGAAAAGTCTGACAGAAAAATCAACAGGGTCTGAGGAGGAAGCCCCAAAAGTATCTGCTAATTCCTCGTGCCCCCTGCCACCCACTCCACCTCCACCTCCCCCCTTACCATCAGTCCTGACACCAGGCCCATGGAGTGTCCCCAGGAAAACTTTGTCATCACTGGCTCTCAATGTCAAAGTTCAGGGTGTGCCATCAACAAGGCGAAGTCCACGGGTTGGGAAAACTGGAGATGGTGCTGAGAGTTCAGCGGATAGCAAGAAAGGATCTGGTACGGTGAAGAGCGCCAGCTCAGATTGTCTTCTCAGCAATGAAAGTCAGGTAAGAGTGTTCACTGTCTCAGGCAGTTTAACCTTTTTTTTTTTTCATTATTATTTGGGAAATGTTTTAAGATGAATCAGTAATATTTGAAAATTTATATTCAATGTTAATGTTCAGGAATTCTCTTCCAGATTCCAAGAAATTTCATCTGTGATGTCTGTCAACATTCAGTCACATCCTATTTTTTTTCTTCTTGTGTTGTCATTCCATAATGGCTCACAAAGGGAACCTATTAGGATGAGCTAATACTTAGATTATCAGGTCTATATTTTTTGCATTTTTTGCTTATTTTTCTTGGCCTCTGAGAAAACTATCTTGGCCTCTGAGAAAACTATCTTTGAAGTTGGATTTGCGTTTTCTTGCATTTTATTACTGAAAAAAGAAAAAGGGGGTATACTGGCTTGACACAGGATTGTAAAAATTTCTTTGCAACAAAAATTTGTTGTGGTCTGTAGAGGAAACCGAATGGGGTCAAAGTCTACACGATTACAACACATACTTTCCTTGCTTTATATAGAGATATCTTCATCCAGCCCCAGCTCAGCTCAAGGCATGGAAGGCCCTTCTTTATTTAGTTATGGCCCAAGTAAAGGCTTAATCTTCAGTTTAATTTGTCTGTCCTTAGTACAGAAAATCTTTCTTTACCATAGGGTGTGCTCTTGCAAAAGGTCATGATTCTCAGATTTTCTGTACTCCAGTTGTATCAATATGTAGACTGAAAAAGGAGAATATATATCCAATGCTTCATTATACCTGTTGTCATTGCAACAGAATTTCACCACATATTTATTATGATTTTGTCTTGCTTAAAACATGTCGTGATCAAAACTCAGAATGTCAATGTCATTTTCAATACCTTATCTTGTTTTCAGTGTTGCTGTTACTGTAGTGAATTTGAACATTTGCACCAGACTTCTTTCTTTTATTTAACCTTTTTCTGCTTTTCAGTTTGTGACTCCAGATGGTATGAGAGGCAGGAGGACCCACAAGAGATCTTTGTAAGTGAATATATAGATTTAAATTTTGACATAGTTGAAGAATGGCTGGCAGTAATTTATTTAGACCACTGTTCCCTTAATGGATGTATGTCTCTTCCCTGTTAAAGGCATTATAGTGCAGTTGATAGGCATGCAGCCTTCCGATCTTAGTTTCCCAGGTTCGAATCTTATGGGATTTGAAGGAAGGTCTGATATTGAGATCCTTTGAATGGCTATGTAGGCCCTGTATTGATTGTTTTCTCACACCATTTGAGTGTAAAGGGAGTGTGCCCACTAACTAGTGGAAGATCTTGTCTGTTTGCAAGTGCAAGTGGTAGAGTGACGAGCCTGTATTATTGTGAAATGGCTACTGTTCCACCAGCGTCAGGGGTAAATTGCAGTAATAACAATAACAGAGTCCCCAGTGGAAAGGCCTCTCTTAGTAGTCACACACACAAATATATATATATGTATATTCTACATCATACTTAACATACCTACTTCAATACTTGTTTACCAATATAATCATGTTTATATCCATTCTTTACATAACACTTCAATACCAGTAATGGTATATATTATATCAGTCATAGTCATGATCATATCTACACTTTACATAAAACTTCAGCTTATCAAAGACACCAGTATTATTTTTATTTTTTTTTTACTTTAATTATATGATCAGGTCCAATTCCTCCGTGACATCCGTCGGCAGCCAAGGATCCATGAGGAGCATTCACTCTCAGATTCTGTCTTCTAACCCAATCAGCCGTTTGAAAGCCACGCAGATAGCTAGGTGAGTTTGGGATTTTAATCTTCTAGTTGTAGTTCATTTCTTCTTTATCAATGTTTGACAAACATTTTCATCACCATGATTTAGCCTGATTTTTTTTTTTTCTCTATCTTCCTTTCATTTTGGATTGGCCACAGGTTCGCCAGTTTTTCTTCTTTAACTTTTTCTTTTTTTTTCTTTTCCTGTGCTTGTAAGAATAAATTTTAAGGGTTTTGTTTTTTTGCTTTGTGTTCTTTACTCTGTCACCTATCTCTCACATGTATCTTTTGAGGATATAACATTTTTTTTCTGTGTGTGTGTGTCTCTCACTCTCCCTCCCTGTGTGCGTGTGTGTGTTAAAGACCTTTTCCAATGGCCTGAATTTTGCATGCATCTTCTATTTCTTGTGACCAAAAGGTTTTGTAAATAGTTTTATGAAGTAGATATTTTTTTATTTATCAATAAATTTTGTATCTAAAATTTTATGGTTGTTTTGCAATGATCAAATTTCAAAATATACAATGTAAAATTAAGTACTGTAATGTTAATAATACCCAAACTACGCAAAACCAGTGACAAAAATGTTCTCTCCTATGTTAGATCTCCAGGAGGAACCCCTGTACGTCCCAACTTGTCTGACCGACTGCCTTCAGAGCCACTCCACAAAGCCCTTGTGACAGCCATGAAAAGCAAATTCAAAAACGTCTACACCCCAAGCCCTAGCAGTAAAGAGGCGTCTCTGAACAACAGTACAGCCAGTAATACTTCTGCCATTTAGTTGCGAAGGTTACCTACCTTTGCTATTACTAGTATTACCTTATTCATACCGAAGCTAAGCTTTGAAGTTTATACTTTTATTACTGATATAGTAAACTATTAAATTTGTTCAGTGACTGGTTTTGGATCTGTGTGCCAAAGAAACTGGCTCTCATGTATGATCAGAAAGAGGGACCCACCCTTGACTGTTACTCCGCAGCACAAAACAAAGTAGGCAAAGACAAAGAGCTCACACTTTTAAGTGGAACCACCGTTTGATTGGCATCCCCAGTTAGGTTGGTTTTTGATAACTTTTGATGACTGCCATAATTTTATT
This sequence comes from Melibe bucephala, assembly GCA_039654525.1. Classification (NCBI taxonomy): domain Eukaryota; kingdom Metazoa; phylum Mollusca; class Gastropoda; order Nudibranchia; family Dendronotidae; genus Melibe; species Melibe bucephala. Next base: position 5,306 of record JBCJKE010189002.1, read on the forward strand.
ATGGATCACAAGTATGGCTTTGTAAATTTGTCCTTTCCCATTTACATATATTACATTGTTATCTGCCTTAACAGCATTGCAGCTATACATTACATTACATTTCATAATGAAATTGTAATGAAGTTTCTTAACATGTTCTCTTTCTGATAGCTTTCATTTTCATCCTAAATTTCAGTTGGCATTGCTGAAGTTGAGAAAAGTAAATTATTTATGCCTCCCCATTAAATCTCATGAAAATATCAATCTGCCTTCCATGACCACTTGCTATTTGCCAGGGAACTGACCTGCCAGTATACAAATACAAAAGCAGTGAAACAACTCCTTAAACAGATCAGTAAATTCCCCAACAAACCTTGTTTTTCCAGGTTCATTATATTTCCATTTTCTCTTGACTAGGTCTAGAGTGTTACACTCGCTGTTCACAGGTGAACAAAGAAAATTATGGCATGCTGAGGCCAGGTTGTAACATGTAAACAGATGTTGATTTTCAAATTTCTTTTCACTATCCAAGTCTTTGCCGTTGTCATACCCTGATGGCGTAGAAAGATTCAAGTATAAGACTGATTGTAATGGAAAGGCATAAGTTTTGCACATTTCTTTTCAGCAAATCTCTACATGACAAATCTGACTTTTTAGGGGACCAATGCATATAACGATGACCTCCCTTGTTCTCCTTTCACTATAATTATAATGCCAACTTTTCTTTGGTCCAGTATGCGGTGCTTGAATGTTCTGTTTGGGCCAGTTGTCAGGAAAGGCTGATACTCAAGCAAGAGTTTCAATTCTGACCACTAACGTCCTATGAGCTTATTATTTTGTAGTTGTTACAGTAATTCTAGCATTGTATATATCCATATCCGCTGTATACTAAAAGACTTAAGGATTGAGAGATGGATAATTGGAAGTGTGTTGACTGGAAGTTAAAAGATTGTTTCATTTTCTTTTTGTCAAATAAAATTGTCATGATTCTCAAGTGAGCAGCTCTGTTGAGATTCTGAGAAAGACTTGATAAAGCTTATGAAACTCAGGCCTTGAAAGAGATGCTCAAGGTAAAACTTACATTGACTTCTATTTTTCTATTACTATAATTTATAATCCTGAGCATGCAGATTTGGCTCTGTAAGAGTTATTCTGACACCAAGTTAATGGGGTTGAATGACAAATTGGAAATGTTTGTTGTGATTCTTTTTCTTCTTCACTTCTTCTTTTTCATTTTTTAAATTTGGAAGATTTTTTACACCATGAGAATACACGTTTATTTAAGTAAATAATTTTGTTTTAATCTGAAATAAAATTGACTTTGCTGTAAGAAAAAAAAAAAGTGTAAATCTAATTAAATGTTTTGGTAAATGTGAGATTGAAGCTGAGTTACATGATTACATATATATATATCTATATGTAGGATGGACCAAAAAACAAAAATATATAGTGAACTTGGAAAGTTAATTTCTGTTCTGTTTGTCATTGGATTTGCATTATAATTATATATAAAATAAATCAGAACAGGTCATGTGAAATTTCATAAAGGTAAACTTTAGTTCCATAACATGGCATGGTCTTAAATACATCTAACTTGGAGACAGAATGGTCTAAACACCCCCCCACCCCCACCCACCCAAAAAAAACCAAAAAACGCTTTACGGCCTTTTCAAGGGTTTTAAATTGCTCTAAATTTAATTGATTTATATTTGTATTCATTTTTTGCATTATTTGTCCATATGGGTTGCCATGGCTTGCTATTTAGAGAAATGGACTGCGGGAACCATGATAATCTTCGAAATTTTGTTTATTGTTTATTGTCATTCAAAGTTCTGCAAATGTTTTTTGGTCCACTTAATATATAGACACATGTAGTAGTGTACATGTTACAGATGTATGTTGGTGTGAATGCGTATCCATGAGTTGTTTCCCTTAACTTATACTGGGCTATTTCAGGGATGTTTTTGTGACTAGGTTATATATAGTCACTTGGTAGTTGGAACTGAAATCAATGCACACGTTGAGACTGAAATCAATGCCCACAAGTTAGAAGCAACCGAAAAACCCAGTAGACCATACACTATTATAATCTTAATGTTGTTACCATCACCAATGCGTGCAACCAAAGATCGGAAAGCATAAAACAGAATCATTATAGGCCTCCTTAAAAAAAAGTTCAAGACACCTCTAACTCTAAGCAAGAGGGAAAAATAAGGAGAGGGGTGAATGATAAAAATACTAATACATACGTAAGTTATTTTTATGAATTGTACTTTGGTTTTCATGGAGAGCACAGAAATTATTATCACAATTATATTTGGTACGGTACAGAATCAAAAGCGAACTTCGGTTTTCTAATTGAAAGAATGTGCTGTTTTAGTTTTTGTATTTTTTTTCGAATTCGAAGTCTCACAATTTTGCGAAATAATGAATATATATCTTTAATTATTTTTCATTTCAAATTATTATTATTTTCATCATTTTATATTGTTCTACCTTATATCGTATAGACTTCTATAAATATATAATATAATGTAGATTTGACTTTGATTATGAGAGTAGCAAATAATAGAACAATAAATTTACAGGTATTAGACAAATCATTTTATCTCATTTGAGACCTCTGTTTGGTCTAAATTGTGTGTGTCAATACACAAACATGCATTGGGCTAGTGCTATGCAATTTTTTGGCATAATGAATGCCTGCAAGCTCAACTCCAGCATTATATTATGTGATGTCATTGTGTCATCCCAAAATACAGATTTGCATGAAAAAAAGAAAAGTTAACATAAAACTGATTTTTAAAAAGTCAGGTCTACAAAATGAATAAAACAGAAAAAAAAACCAAAACCAACAGACCAACATACAGCCCACACAACATAAAGTTTTTACGTTTACAGTATTTGAGTAAATCTACTAATCAAAATCAAACAATAAATCATAAAGAAAAGGAGTATACCCGTGGTGTTTTTGCCTTGATTATTTAATTCAAACTTTTTTTCTTACCATATTTACGTAGGACATCCAGCAGATGCAGTGATACAAGTAGGATATATAGTATATATTTATATATGTACAAAGGATGTATACACAGTAAAGTAAAAATAATGATACAAAGATCAAACACATTGTATCGTAGTCAGTAAAATTTGATGCAATATATCTGAAAAAGATCACTTACAATAAAAGAATTCTACTTACAATATATTATATATATATGTCAAAACTTTTAAACTTACGAGTTAAAAGCCACATTTTAACACTTTGGATCTTTAAACATATTTCCAACTGCTGTCTTACCAGTTCTTGTTTTGTTTAGTTTGTTAATTTAGTTTAGTAGTAGTAGTAGTAGTAAGCAAGTCTTCTCTCTTGCTCATTGCATGCAGAACTTTCTGAGTTTCATGGGTTTTAAATTTTGTGACTAATGTGACACTAACTTTTACCAAAAGTCTCTGATTAAGAAAAAAGAAACAACAAGAGAAAGGAAAAGAAATAACCCACTGCCGGAAGGAAAAAAGATCAATAAAAAAAATAAAATTCATATGATATGATTAAAAATGAGGTGTGCAACAGCCACAGTGTAGTTGAAGAGTGACAAGAATGGGTCTCTAGATCACTAAGAAGGGACTTTTTAATTTAAATAATGAGCTGACAAGAAAAAAAATGGGCAGGGTCGAAAAAAACCAAAAAACAACTGAAAAACCTGGTCAGCAGAAAGAAAGATTTTTTTGACACACTGTTCTGAAATTGTTGGACAGGATAAAATGAGTGGCACAAATTTGCAGTTTTACCATTTTCATATCACTGGAATTTAAGACATGTATTGATGATGATGGTGACAATGGTAGTCAACTTTGAAGGAATAGGAAAAAGTAAAAATATGCTAAGCATCACTTACAAGTATATTGTGTTTCCTTGAATATAAATTACTTAAATGAAAAGCTTTCTTTTAGTTGAGTTTTTTTCCCCATTTTTATTAAAAATTTGCTGATATAGAAGTAGAAGTAGAAGTCAAAATAATATTATTATTAATTATAGATAAGTGTCTACCTCAGCTGCCGAGCGGTGAATAATAAATAATAATGGGTTGATTGAATCAACATCACATAATTCACAATATTTTTTGGGAACAGCTGCTCTTAACATGGTCAGCAGATAGGTGAAAAAGTGAAGGCACAATGCAGATAGGGGAAAAAGTGAAGGCACAATTCTCAACTGTAATTGCAGTTTGCAATGGCTAGATAGAGAATTGGGAATTATACTACATGTATAAGTATAGTATAAGCAAAGACACTGAGTGCCAGTACATTTACTAATAAAAATTAAACTGCCTTTTTCATATGTACAATAACTGTCAATATGTCATGTATGCAAAGTCATAAAGCAATTGAAAGACCATTACTTTTCACCTTTTTGTGGTCGAGATTGAGATACAAATGTACTATAAGTCATATAAGCAGAAGTACAGTAGCATTGGTATAACGTATAGTGCCATTCTATTCTTTGTAGTGAAATATTCTAATTCCAATACAATCATTGGTTGAAGTTGGAGATTTCATATGATTTGAAGTTCCTTGTAAAGTGGAAATAGAGTAAAAAGCAAGATGAAACTACAGAGCCACATGCTAATTTTGTAGTTGTAGTAATATGACATGTTAGAATTAGAACCCAAATCACCAGATTATAATGATCAAATTTAAATTGATCAAATAAAAGAAAGACAGCCATGTCTAATTTTCATCTTACAAGTAAAAGGAAAAAAGAGTTGGTGGATGGGATCAAATCCAAGATACAGAGGACTAAAATAATCAAATACAAAAAAATAACATCTTCTGATCTTCCTTCACTCTATGTATTGTACGACGAAAAAGTTATAAATAGATCTAAAAAGATAGTCAAAGACTCCTCTCACCCTGCAAACAACTTCTTCCAACTATTG
>JBCJKE010189335.1:0-10222 GCA_039654525.1 Melibe bucephala
TTGTTTTTGTTTTTTGGGTTGTTTTTTTTGGGGGGGGGGTGGGGGTTGTTGTTGTTGTTGTTGTTGTTGTTTGCTTTTGTTTCTTTTTCTACTTTTTTTGCAGGGGGGAGGGGGGGGTGTTGTATTTTGTTGGGTTTTTTTAGTTTTGTTTTGGTTTTTTGGTTTTTCTTTTGTTTGTTTTTTCGTTTTTGTTTGTTTGTTTGTTTGTTGTTGCTTTATTGTTGGGGTGGGGGGGGGAGAGGCTGTTTGTTTGTTGTTTTTAATTACTTTCTTGTTTTGTATTTTTATAGCTTTTTGAAGAGAGGGTAAAAGTAATGTAATAGTAAAGAAAGTGGGGTCAACAATTCTTTTAAAAAAGAATAATACTGACGAATTCTGTTGAAATATGATCATATCACGTCATTTTTCTGTGTTATTAGAAATATGTCTTCACATTTTTTAAAGATCTCATGATAGAACAGTTCATCATGCTTCTTTTGTGACTGTCTTGGTCTCTAACAATGAATTAACACCTCTCTCCCTAAGGGTTTACATTGAATTGGAGGAAAAGCCATATTTATCAACCTCTCATAAACATTTGTAATTGATGTTAGGCATTTTATTTGAAACCTTCATCTTAATTTAAATTAGCTCTGTTCTATTTCAAGCCATCCCTCTCCTGAGTAGAATGAAGAGACGGATATAAAAGAAATGGCATCCTTTGATTATAACAGACCTATAAATACCTTCTAATAATTATATTGCTGGCATTCTGATTTATGTTAATCTTACTACAAATATTCTACCTATCCTTGCTAAGGAACATTTTAATGGAAAATAGTTGTTCAAATTTTGATTGGATTAAGTAAGAAAGATTATTGTCCTATCTTTCTCTGCCATCATCATTTATTCATCTGCCACCTGAAGATTTATATACATCATAATTCTTTGCCTGTCAGTGAAGATTTCTGTATCATAATTCTTCTATCAGGACTGCAAGCTAAAAAATATCTGCAACAGAGCCAAAAAGCTTCAGAATGCCACAGAGCGAGCGACTGAAAACCTTGAACATGAGTTAACGGGAACGACAGATCTATTCTCCATTGCTGTTGTCAGCTATGCTCTAGGAGAGGCAAGGAGCAGAAAGTCTGATGAGGCCTTCCAGAAACTCGTGACTAGGGCTGAACATGCAGGTGAGATTTTCATTTTTTGTTCATGTTACAGATTTCAACAGTGCTGCTGTGACAACAAAAAAATGGAAGTTTAATGGCTGCCTTCTATGACTGTTTTAGTTTTGCCTCAATTGTTTTTCCGTCCTCCTGCCTTTGCTTTCAAAAGTTTTTAAAGGCTTAAAATTTTAACACTTTAGGCTATTTTGTGACTTTATCAAATCTGACAGATGTGCTAAGGTAAAAATTATCTCAAAATGTTAAAACAAAAGAAATTTTTAAAAATAACAATACGGTAATAATAAAAATAACCAAAAACTTTTTTACATTGACAATAGAACGTTTATTTTCTAAATTGATGATAGGATTCCTCTTTTAGAAATAGCAGTATGATGTATGATTATGAACCAGTATCACTATACATATATTATAATTCCAGATGATTAGACAATGCTACTTAGTATCTATACTTGCTAAAAAGCTTTTAACAATCTGTGAATGCTTCTTTTAAAGTAAAGGCAATTGTTGCATACTTATGCAAGATTGATTCAGTTCTTGTCTCAGGAGCTTCATAGCTCTATGTCTGTCTTCTTGCTGTGTGCAACCACAATCGAAATGAATGCTTTGGGATGGGATGTTAGGAGTGAGGCGGAGTTCATTCAAAATTTGAATTACTCAATAATTTGTTTTCAGCATTGATATTAGATACATCCTTCAAACCATTATTGTAGAGGCAAGATCAACAAATCAGTAGATCTGTAGAATAAAATTTATTACCTGCCAATAGAACTAGTCGCATTCTATAAATTGCATAGCTTCCATCTTTATTACATGATTGAGTCATATGAATTTTTGTCAGTTAATGTTGCATTGTATGATTGTGTACTCTACACTTTTAACATAATGATGAGGATGAAGATCTTATGTATGTATTTGATAATTAATTGCATATTTAATCTTTCCTTCCGTGAAAAATTATGTTTTTCGTCTATCTGTTACTTTTTAGATAGGGGCATGTAAAGGTCAATGTACCTAATGAGCCTCTAAAAATATGATATGATAATAAGAGATACAATCTTAGAAGAAACTTACATTCATAATTATTAGTTGCTGTTTTTTGTACTAGTTTTAATATTTATAATTCTGATCCAGTTTAAAATTGATTTAATGCAAACAGGTGGCTTGATGTACTGGAGTGCCAATGTCAGTTCCACACCACAGACACCCTACTATTCCAGGTATATGATATGGCATCCTCCTCACCCCCAGGCCCGGCCAATTGACATCCTGGTCACTTCCTACGCTTTATTGAATTACATATCCGTTGGAAGCCTGCAAGAAGCCATCCCAGCCCTCCAATGGCTTACAAAGCAACGCAATGCTAAAGGAGGCTTTTCTTCTACACAGGTACTGTGGAACATAACAACCAGTTTGTTTTAATAGTTATGCTTGACAAAAATGAAGAATATAAATGTAAATGGATAATGTTGTTATTATTATGACTTTTGTGATAATTACTATTGCATTGTATTATTATCGTCAATATTAATCTTATTTATTATCATTGTTATTATCATTATTATCTTCATTATTATTATTAATATTAGTATTATTATTATTAATTTTATTATTATTATCGTCATCATTATCATTGTTATTATGTCTTGGTTTGATTGACATAACTTTGTCTCAGTCAGATTTTGTATAGACACTGAACAGTTGAAACATATCACTTTGCCCCTTAAAATTGAATTACCAATTGTAGCATAATATGACGTATACATAGGCATTCAAGGGTAATTATACGTCTGCAAATTCTCTTGTTTGTCCAACCCTTTGCACAATCATTCAATTTTTGTATATATTCTTCTTCTTTTTCATCATTTAAGCTGACAGATTCAGTCAGCTGAGTATTCTTGTCAAGCGCAGCAAGAAGCTAAGCTAGTATTTACATGTCAATGTTACATTAATATTCTGTCTGCCAGATACCATCTATGGATTTTACTATTATTGAAATTTCCACCAATTATTATACTTCATCAACATACCATAAGAGAGAAAATATCATAATATTAACCAATTGCAAATAAAAGGTCCTTCATACTTGTGAATGAATAGATCAATGTAGTGTAGTGTAAAAAAGTGTAAGGCTTAAACACTAATTCTTTTAACCGTACCACCTTTACAATAATTATGTCCTCCTTTCAAATCAGGACACAGTCGTAGCTCTTCAAGCCCTTTCAGCTTTTGCTGGCAAAACCTTTACCAGCTCAACCAACTTGAGAGTTGAAACCAGAGGTGATACTGGTGAGCTTTTAAGCTTTGCTGTCACAGCCAATAATGCATTGGTACTCCAAAGAAAAGAGGTGAGTTGATGAAACATACTTGGCTTTGCTTGCACAAGATCCATTTAAGATTTTTCAAATAGGGAATAAACTTCATTGTCTCAGGAATAGTCCCTATGCAGCCTAGAACTTTTTTTTAAAGTTGGAAAGATAAAATATCAAATAAACAGGTTTTGGAAAAAATATTAAGACCACCAACACTACATAAACAAATTATATAAACGAAGATGGCATACTTTGGTCATATCACACGACAGGAAAATATCTTATCTATGCTTTTATTTGAGTGGATAGAGGGAAAGAGAGGATGAGGTAAATAAAGGAACATACGGCTTAACAATATAATGGAATGGACAAACATCAAGAAAATATGAAATGTGGTTGACATGTGTAGATACATACAGAAATGAAGAGAGAATGTCTACCAACTGGGAAGCAACCTATAGAGAGCAAGAATAGTATTTAATTAAAAAGATATATTGCAAAATCTAGGGAAGCATGGGAACATTTATCATCGATATATATTATATATGTCTTCTTTCGCTATTGTGTATTTCTATCAATTATTCTTACACCAAAATAAAATGTTTGTCTTTATTTTAGTTCCAAACATCACCAAGACAAGTAGCCCTGCAAGTACAAGGATCAGGCTTTGTTTTGACTGAGGCAAGTAATATAGAGAAGACATGAATGAATAGTCATAGAAATCAGAATTATGTCAGTACAGCTTGATTAGTGTACATGCTTGATTAGTGAAATAAAATGGGTTTTTTTTAATTTCAGGACATATAATATAAAAGAAGTATAATCAATTCAGCTTACTTTGTATGTAACTTTAAATAATTCAACTTTACATAAAGATAGAGACTCGATTTTTATTCATTATAAAATGTAATGATATGAAATTCATAAATACAAATGTGATTCAATCTTTGAAACGCCAGATGCAGGGGAATCACTATAAGCAAGACACTGTCTAATTGCGATATTTGGGAAATGGTGACATCTTAAAGAATAGAAGTTCTATCTGGGTCTTTTTTTTACAGCCATAATCAGGGAGAGTGTCATCTAATTAGAATTACTTTGTGATTATGTTGTTGTTGGGTTTGAGGGTGGTTTTTTTTTTTTCAGTTCAATATTTCATTCCTTCTGTTCACTTATCAAGATTACTGTTGAAAAAAAGTAGTGGTAACAAATAAGATAAACATTGCATGCAATACATCTGTATATTGAAGCTACATGTAATGGTTATCCACATTGAATGACATATCAGACTCCAAATTCTAGATGCATTTTACTATTTTCCAACTCATTCATCAAGACATATAAGCCATATTCACTCATGGCTGTCACCAAATCAACATCTACTATGCCAGGTGTTCCCTTAAGCAATGTAAACTGTTTTAGGGAGTAAATCAAAATTCCCATTAACCTAGTGAATCAATACCACAATTGTTAAACCTCATGAGCTCTCAAGAGGCTCCACTGTAAATCATGTACAACATAAAAACAATACCAGTAAATTCAAGGTGATTTTCAGGGTTTTATATCCTTTTAATAGAAACATAAGGTATTTGGTTGTATGTGAGAGATCGAAATAAAATATAGTATATTTTATACTATGCATGGGGAATAAAATTGCAGTCTTATTTCAGTTTTCACTGGTGATTTGTATAAGCAGTTATTGATAATGGCATGGTATAAGTATGCACATTGTTATGTAAATGTGTAAGAAAATAGGCAAACAAGAGCTTATACAACCAATACATTTTACTAGTAGTAATAGTAATTGTAGCCAAGTAAATACTTGTTTCAAAATAATGCTACAAGACAGTTTTTTTAGATTATTTTAAATGTTTTTCAGTAGCATTAGTGAAATGAGCTTCAAATTGCTTTTCCTCACAAAAATCAAACAATATACAATATGTATTTATTCTGGCTACCATGTTAATTAAACATTTCTATTTTGATATTGACATGTTCTCAAAAGCAGCATTTTTTTAACTGTTATCTCTCTCTCTCTCTCTCTGACAGATTGAGCTTAGTTTCAACATTAAAAAGGAACTGACTACTCCATCCTTTGATGTCAGCACTGTGTTGTTAGATGATGACCTTGACTCATTCAACCTGATGATTTGCACCAAGTACAGTATTCCAATTGAACAACCATTAGTAAATAATATTATGCATGTATAAAATTGGTGCAGTTTGCTGTCAATTAGTTAAAGTCTCTCATCCTCAGTATGGAAAAACTGTAGAAGATTGTCAAAAATCTTGATCAATAACGGCCAATTATTTCTGATCTTCTGTGAGGAAATTAAATTGCCGAGACTTAATCATGTTTTGTTAAATTGTTAACATTAAACTGCTATCATCTGACATCATCCTGAATCTGTAACATATGCCCATAGACCTAGTTACAGAAATACTAGTCCTTGTCAATCAAATCTTTTCAACATGGACAAGGAATAACTGAAAGTGAACACAAAAGTTCTCATTATAAGCTTTGTCTTATTCAATGCTTGTCAGCTTTTTATTTATGTGGTCTTGTTCATTCTTCCAGGTGGCTGTGGGATCGTAAGACTGGTATGGTTGTCCAGGAGATCGGCATCCCATCTGGCTTTAGTCCTGACCTGTCCACCCTGGGTAACGTGGTTGGCATGAAACGGTCTGAGAGAAGAGGAAATACCGTCAATGTCTACTTTGACGAGGTCGGACACTGTGCTCTTTCTTTCTTTAAGTAGTATTATTATTATTTTTAAACTGAATTTATCCATTCATAATTGATACATAATGAGGCCAACGGTTAAACAATACCCATTGTTTTTTTGTTGGTTTGCTTGGGGCTTGTTAGTTTTTTGTTGTTTTTTTGTTTTTGTTTTCTTGATCCGTTTTGTTTTGATTTGTTTCATTTACTTTTATTGTTTTTGTTTAGGGTTTTTTTTTGGTGGGATGTTCTTGTTTTGGTGTTTTGGTTTTGGTTTTGGGTTTTTTTTTTAACTATATTTTTGTTGGGTATTGGGATTTTTCTTTGTAGTGGAGGAGAACATTCTGTGACATTTGATTTTATTATATATATATATATGTTATTCAGAAAGTTTTTAACTGCTTTTTTGTTACACCAATAATCTTGGAAGTGTATTGCTTAATCGAAAATCTGAAGTTACTTTGTGTTATTTTATTTTCAACTAAAATCTATTGAAATGTTTTCTGTGATGAAGAGTTGAGGAGATGTTTTTTTGGGCATTACTTTGGGATTCCAGTATATAGATTGAGTTTTATCTGTGAAAGAGAGTGAAGTCAGCTTTTGTGAAAGGATGAGAAAGGTATTAGACTGTCTGTCTCTCTAATTATTTTAAAATCTTATGTAGGCATTTTCGTTTTCTTTAGCAGCCTTAAATTGTTTGACCTTATGTTCCATTTTGTCTATGAATCAAATAATATTTGTTTCGACAGATTGGCAAAACTTCCACCTGCTATAGTATCTTAATGACCAGAGTTGGGAAAGTTGCTAAATCAGAACAGAGCTACATCAGAACTTATGACTACTATGTACCTTGTAAGTGTTCAATTCATTTGGTATTCCTATCAATACTTCAATACTTTTCCAACCGCAAGCTTATTATTGTAAAACGATGAATTTGGATTCCGAAGATGATATTTGATGAAAAAATGCTTTAGGAAAATACCAAACTTTTGCAGATTGTAAGAATTACAATTTGTATACTTGCATAGTACATACTGCGTGCATTCCATAGAGATTTTGTTTTATATTGTTTGAATATTTTAAAAGACATAGCAGTTCAGAGCTTTAATAGCCCAAACCCACAAAATGTGATTGATAGCAGAACATTCACAGTTGCCTAAAATTTGAGCCTGTAAACATTGATATATTATTATATAATATTATTTACACGTTTAAAATTAATTTTTTCATTTTTCTTTTCATATCCGTCTCTCTTGATTCTTTCCAGCTGACAAGTCTACAGTGTTTTATCAGCCAACAAAACTGCGGGATTCAACCATTTGCGATGTTTGTAAAGATTGTTGTCTTTCTTAAACTACTTAAACAGAAAAGAATGTATTATTTTCTTCATCGTCATTTTGTTTTTATATATATTAAAATTAAAACAAATCTATGAATGAATTATTTTTTTTATGTGTGTGGGTTTTTTTTTCACGTAATTTATCCAATAATGAATAAAAAAAAAAAGAAAGTAATTTATGCCAAGTCTTGTCTTTAAGTTTTCTATGTCAATATGAAGTTAATTTATAGCATGGTTTGTTCACGTCTACAACATTATTTTTTTCGCAATGGTGGTACCAACACAAAACACTTGCATTGTTTTAAGTCCACATTCAAGTGGCAATGGTGTCATTTCATTTGAAACAATGAAAAGACTTACTGCTTTGCAAAGTACATCTTTTAATAAGTGAAGAATCGTGAAAGACAAAAAACTCTAGTTAGCTCTTTTCATCCACATGAAGTTGACTTTAGGTTTTTGGATTTTGCATTAAAGAATTGTTCTTATTCATATTCTCCTATACAGTCTTACTCATTCAAATGAAGTATTACTGACTGTCAGAGCGCATATAAAAACGATCTTAAGTTAAGTTAGCTTGGTTGAGAGATGCATGTAGCTTGTTACATATGTTTCAAAGTCACCTTAGAGACATGTATTTTGGTAAATTTTTAAGAAAATGATTTTTGACAGTCTGTAAAATTGGGAAATCATTAATTGTAGGAAACAAAATTACGATGCCACAAAGTAGAATTTGAGCTTTGAAATGCGTTGTACTTAATATAAATGGCAAGGAACTGAAAGTATATCTGAATGATAAAGACTAACTATTCTTTTTCCTCTGGTATGAAGAAAGTAGTCTTCATGAATCTGGTATGATTTTCATGAACACAATTCATGTGTCTGAAAAACATGCGAGTGAATTAACTCTTAAAAAAATAATATTTTAAGCAATATTGTAACTGCTTTGGCAGGATTCGGGGTGTAATACTTAAATGCAACTTTACACACATTAGGCATGAAATATAGCAGAGTTTAGGAGCTGCTTAGCTGTGTTCAAATCATCAATCTTCTGGTCAAATATACTTTCTAATGAGGATGTTCCAATGAAAACATGAATGGTCCAAATCTCAGAAATGATCACAGAGAGATCACAGAGAAAAGGTGGAGATGGATAGGACATGCATATCGCATGCCATAATCCGCAATACCCAAGATTCTCACATGGCAAACAACAAATTTGCTATAAGACTAGAGTAGCGATCTTTCTACTCAGACCAGTCCAATCACTAAATGCAAAGCATGGCCTAGACGAAGACATTGGCTAAACGGTGAACAGTGGCCTTGAGCAGGAGAGAGGCCTATCAACGGGCTACCAAATCCTAAACTTGATATGATAAGACGTGATATGATATGATATGATGTGATATGATATGATAGGATATGATATGATATGATCTGATACACGTATTATGATATGATACAATGCGGTGCAGTTTCCTTTAAACTTATCAATCGTGAACAATAATTTAGTGCGGATCGTTTAAGACCGAGATCGGACACGGATAAGAGAATCGGGCAGGAATTGGATATCCGGACACGAATAAGAGTCCTTCACCAATATATACTACATGTACTAATAGAACTATCAAACAGTGCTTTGCGGCAATGAGGTAATGCAAGTTCACTCAGTACAACGCATTGGACTATGTAGTCCTTTACCATTCTAAGTTCCACGGCATATCTATTAAGGCGTCTTACTTGAACATCTCACTGCCTGACGTAACCATAGTTGGTGTGTAATCTTGTAACGATGAAATAAAAGCACTCTAAGACATATGTCGCAATTTATGAAAGGTCGATTTGTATAATGAAACGGGCGGTTTGTGTGTGTGTGTGTGTGTGTGTGTGTGTGTGTGTGTGTGTGTGTGTATGGGGGGTGGGAAAATGTGCGGCAGAGTACATGTAATATGGCCACTAAGACTTGTCATGATTGGATAGTCTTTCCTAAATGCATGTGTAGTTCTCCACGGAACTTTGAGGGTCAGGGGTTAGGAAGAGGAGAGCAAGAGAAAAGCCATTTAACGTGAAAACAATAAATACTAGCTAAAATGAAGCCCCTTGCTTATAACTGGACAGTAATATAGGAGGCAGGTACAGACCTCGTCACTCACAATCTAGGAAAGATCGACAAGCCCGACAAGTAAGTATGTACAATAATATAATTTCTCTACTTCCGGCATTAAGATCCAATAAACAACGGCTGTCTATCACGTAGCCACCTATCGGCCAACGCCATTGTTGCATAACGTCGTCTATCTGACTCGGAAGCGCTTCCGGAAGTTTGCTTTTAAATAGCTAGCATTGTGGCAATACGTCACATTGTCCGGACTTGCATTTACGTACGGACTTTGATTTCAGAACGTTCTGTGTGTGGAAACTGCAGCATACAGTCGACACAATCTGAGAAGCGGCTCTCTCCTTTGAGGAAGGTACGAATTTTTTCTACTCCGTGAGACGGAACGAGAAGATCTGGATGTGTACGGTATAGAGTAGCAAACGGTTACTTTTATTATCATCGTCATCTTCATCATCATCTTCATCATCACCATCATCATTTAAACATAACCAGCATCGTTGTTATTATCATCATCATCATCATCATCATCATCATCATCATCCTCATCATCAGCATCATCGTCGTCGT